>JAPYYW010000929.1:0-37579 GCA_030522545.1 Cremastinae sp. A BG-2022a
ATACAATTAGCCAATTTCTGACATCTATTTTAGTAAGAAAAAAAAGCACGAATAGATCAATTCATCTTGTACAGACTTTCCTTGAAAATAATCAAAATTTAAATACTGATTCACTGTAATTGAATACAATATTCTCATTGAATCATGTTCAATTTGTGATAACTGTATACAATTGGTTAATTTCTGACATCTATGTTAGTAAGAAAAAAAAGCACGAATAGATCAATTCGTCTTACGGAATTTACCAGAAGAATATTGATGCATTGTAAATACATTTGAATACACAATATATTCTCATTGAATCATGTTTCATTTCTGTTAACTGTATACAATTAGCCAATTTTTGGCATCTATTTTAGTGAGAAAAAAATGCACGAATAGATCAATTCGTCTTACAGAATTTACCAGAAGAATATTGATGCATTGTAAATAAATCTGAATATACAACCCAATATTCTCATCGAATCATATTCGATTTGTGATAACTGTATACAATTATCCAATTTCTGAAATCTATTTAAGTAAGAAAAAAAATTCACGTGAATAGATCAATTTGTCTTACCGAGTTTCCTTGAAATGTATAAAAATTGAAATACTGATTTCAGTTTTACTATTTTAGGTGCAAGAGTACATGCTTTATTTTTCATCACTCTTGATATATTCTTATAATTTTAATTAAATTTTTGATAATTACTGTGTTTTGTGAAGATTTGGTATAATATAAATGAACTGAATGACGCTAAAAAACTAAAGGAAGATGATGAATGGTTTCAATTCTTAGTGACGTCAATTACTAGACATGAAAATGAAAATTTGTTGTTTTTCAAGGTTCTTTGTTAGAATTTTCTTAATTGAAAGATCTAGCACTTTCAACGATCGCTTTGATAGCGAATGTAGTGAATTTCAAGTAGATAGAACATACGTTTGAAGCGTTTGATCCGTTTGTAACAGAAAATGATAGTAGAATGGAACGCTAACGATTTTGACGAGATTTTCGTGCACGTATTGCAGCATATACTCATTAAAATAGAATTTACTTTGTGTAGTATTACCGTTCTATCGCTCATAATTGCTCTAATTTATATTCACTCAGACCGATTATAATATTCCATCAAGGAGAAATACGTCTCATCGAATTTCACTGTGAAATATGGTCTCGTTATTACAATCACTTCATTCGTTGACTTGATTCATTGAGGTAGTGTCGTAAAATTTTGAGAAAAATTCAAACAATTAATTTAAAAAAATTACAGGCTTTTTAATAAATATAATCGATTTTTTATCTGCAAATTTTAGGGTTAGTAATGGACTAAATTATCGACAAAAAGTAATGATTGTAGTTTCTCATTTTTGTAATGAAAACATTTCGATAATATGAAAATTTTTACTTTTATAATTCTATACTAAAAAAAACATGAGACCTCTAATCAATTCATCGGAATAGAGCGCATTATGCGGAGCATATTAACTTTTGGCTAATCTTTATTCATAAAAAAAAATTCGACATGTGCTGCTTTAGAAATAATGACCTTAATGTTAAAATCATTCATTTTGTCTTGCAAAAATTTTGAAATAATGACCTTAATGTTAAAATCATTCATTTTTTGTCTTGTAAAAATTTTTAGGAATTTATTATGAAGTTGATATCGTTTGATTCTCGAAAAATCATACTGGAGGTCCTCGACCACGCTACATTTTCTCTGCTTACTCTTACTATAACTAAACTTTTTTAACCAATTTTTAACCGTTTTTAACATTTTTTAAAGGTTTTTGCAATTTACTTGAATTTTCAAGGGTGTACGGGCCAAATAGGCTTGAGATTCGGATTCAGGGAATCAAAATACATAAAAATTAGGCTTGTCCTAGTTCGATAAAAAATTTTTTATCGTTAAAACTGCAGTTTTTTGCCATTTTAAACGGTTTTTCGCAATTTAATCGAAATTTTGACGGTGTACGGACAAAACGGACCCCAGATTCGGAATCAGCGGGCCAAAATACATAAAGATATGGGGGTCTGGTTAAAAGTACAGACAACTTTTTTTTGTGGGCCAGTGATATTAATAATTATGTTCTTGAAATGAAGGAAAATAAGAAAAAAAAATGTACCCTAATGTACTCTACAAAAAAATTATTCATTTCACTAGGTGATAAAGTTACTTTTTTCAGTAAAAAAAATATTTTTTTTTACAAAAAAGCAATTAAAAATTAATTTTTTTGGCAAGCATACCAGACATATACTTGAGACCTTAAACTACAGCAAAAGATCATAAGGCCAATTAATTTTTAAACTAATGATTGTCACAACGAGTTCTTATTTTATGCTTAATTTTTCGTAGTCACCTTTTAGTTGATTAAATTCTTTCAGGTATTGTAGATACATAAAAGGAAAGAAATCTAATAACTTTGATTGCATTAAATAATATACATATAACTTTAAATCGTGTGCCTGTAATTTCTTTCTCGCAATTCGCCAGTTTCTTTTGGTGTCCAATAAACTCGAGCTCTTCGACAAAGTGCGAAACGAGCCGTTAATAGCAATTGCTTTCCACTTGGACTTGCGAGACAGAAAATTTTCGACGTTGAATCTCTGACTGGTCTATTGCGGCAGCTTTTCATAGCGAAAACATCCCCCGAGCTCTCAATGAATATTTTCCAACTCATTCCTTCGCCTTTCCTTCCGCTTCTTCCTCACGGCTTATATTAATGAAATCTCGCTTCGTAATTTCACTTATTTCCGTTTGAGGAAACAAACGCCTTGTACGACTAAATGTAAAACTTGCTCAAATCTTGTCATTATTCTTTTCCACTTTGCGAGGATAATTTTATTGACTTTGAAAAATTACTGCATTATTGTATCGCAAATAAGTATAATATGAAATTTTTTAATTTTTTATTAAACACACCACTCAAAATTATGCTAAAAATGGTGAAATATAAAATAAATCACCTATAACTTTCAGTGTCAAACAAGCTAGTAAATTGTTTATATAAAATGGTAAATAATAAAGTTGTTTATATTTACAAAATAGTGCACAGTCTTTGCTTTTGATCGCAGGTTTTTTTTTACAAAAAAAAATCAAAATTTTTTCCATTTTTGTTTCTGTACATCTCTTTTTATTTAATTTACAATATCTAATCGCGATGCATTTCATATTCTTTAAGATTATATTTTATGGATTATGTTTCAAAAACCTAAAAAATAATTTAATTTTTATCTTTATGATATTATGGTATACAATATAGAAGCAAATTGTAATCCTGAATCATCATAATTAAAAGTATTCATAGTAATTATTTGAAAATGGAAATAATGACAAAAATGTTTGATTTTATATTTAGGTAAATTTTCCAATCAATGAATCGTTGAATAAGAAAATTAGCATAGGGAGAGACCAATTTTCAACGAATGTTTGTTTTGAAATTGTCATTAATTATTTTCTTGATATAATGATTATGAGTATCGCTTTTGTCATGAAAATGTTATTGATTGAATAATTGTAACACTAGAATGACGATCGTTTGCTCGTTTGTGTACCATTTTATTGCTAATAATATTCTATACGTAATAAATGAAAAAATGATCAATAAAATAGGTATAATCATAAAGTCAACTTTATTGCTCATATAATTTCGTCATTAATACTTATTGAATTTTGTTTTCTTTCATTTTAAGTATTTTTTAATGTGCACTAAACGTGTTAAGTCAACGGAAATTTTCAGGCTTATCAATAAGATCATTAATGATTAAAAAATATAAAAAATAAAGTACGTCTGAAAATCACGTGCTACATATGTTGCATTTTGGTAAAAATCTTACTTTATGTAATTTTTTTACGATCAAATAAGAGGTCAATAAAAAAATTTGAATAAAATGAATCTAAATAACAATGAACAAACTTTTCTGTTGTTCGTTTTTGATTCAAACTTTGTTTCAAATCTACACAAAAAAATTTGACTATAATTTTTTTATACTTTTAAAATATTTTTTATTCCAAGCTTTAAAAAGTATCGTTTTAAAGTACAAAAAACATATATTTCAATTACACGCTTGACTTCCGTCTTTCTCTTTTGAGTTTCTTGAAATCTTCCCCCCCCCTTCCCCCCCAAAAAATAAAATAAATACATATAAGGAATGAAATAATAAACATTTGTCATGGTAGAAACGATTGTAATTTTTGAATGAATTCAACACTTTAAAAAGGAAGAGTAATTGCATCGACGAAGTGGAACGGAGAAACGTAAGGGAGGGGGAGAAGTCGGGAACGTGGGGTGTTGCCGGAGGTGTGGAGAAACAGAAACTTGCAAATGTATGCCGAAAAGCGTAGTAAAGCGACAAACTAAGCGCATAGTTCAGCATTATCTCGGCGTGCCAGTTGCGAAAGTGAGCGAGATAGAGACCGGTGCTGGGGTGCGGGCTGGGGTGGGGGAAGAGAAAAAGGGAGAGGGAGCTGCCCACGGGCGTAATTAAAGTATTTGCAGGGTGAATTATTTATGAACGGTCGCCGTAACGGAAGTAGGAAAATTTGAGAGTCGTACCGAAGGCTCTCTCCCAGCGACATTATGTCGGCATTAAGAGAGTGCCGGAATAAAAGGGACGATAGAAAACGAGCGTGAGATAAGAGCGCCGCGTTTCCGAACAAAGAAAAAAGAAAATGACAGCGAGAAATCTGTGGAGAAAAAAACGTGATGAAGGAAAGAAAAAGAGGCGCGGAAGTTGCGGACGAACGGAAACTTCGACGGACGAGGGAAAAGCCTAGGGATGAGTTTTCACTCGATCTTTCCACACTCTCTTTCTCTCTCTTTCTCTCCTGCCTCCCCTCGCCCCCTCTTTTTTCATTATCTCTCTCCCTCGCGCAATGTTACAAACTTCGGGATAAAATTAATTCCGCAATTCGAAAAGTCCTCGTCCCGATTGAAACGCTCACCGCGTGTCTCTCTCTCTTTCTTTTTATTTCTCCCCAATCGCGATTTCAATAAGAAAAAAAAAATTCTACGATCGTTTTTAACGAATACGCAATCACCCGAGTATACCGAAATTCATTTCTCTATATTACGTACAATATATATTTTTCTTACACGTTTTTTTTTCCTGCGTTCTTCTTTTGCCACCCCCACCCCTTCCTGCCCCAACCATTATACTTATTTGACAAAAGTCTGCTGCTCCGGCTGTCATTCGTGTCACGAAATTTCGAATACGATCGTGCTAGCCTTGGGTATCGATCTGCCGGAAAATTCGTCCTCGAGGAGAAATAAGAAGAGCGAAAAAAGGAGAGAAAAGAATAGAAGGGTGGGGGAGGGAGAAGAAGGGAGAGGGAAGTCACTAAGCAAAGTATGTACGGTACGAATGATCGGATTATACCGATACTCTAACCACTGACTATATTGTCTTCATCCATATATGTACATATTTAGGTATCGGTAGAGCCAAATCTACGTGTACGTATATGTATGGGGCGTTCCACGATAATTTGGCCACCTTTTTTTGTGTATCTTTTAATGGAGATTTTTTTATGTTTCAGTATTAGTTGAGACTATAGGCTTCATGATTGTACGAAGCCTACTTCGTATATCTACTTTCGTATATCTCCGAAATATTTTTAGAAGATAGTTTTTAATTAAAAATTAATGTCTTCTTAATAGGTATTTAGTATTTAGGATTTAGGAGATATCGATTTTATTTTAACATTAATTTTATTTTATTTTCAAAAATTATTTTAATTTATTTTTCAAAATTAATATCGTTATATGAACTAGGAGAGATTAGTTTCTTTTTTCGAAAAATAATATCTTCTAAATTCTATGGGTTGATTTCGTCCAAGCAAATTGAAAAATAAAAATTGAAAAAAATTGCAAGATTTAAAAGTAGAATCAATGAAAAGTATGTCAGAATTTTACAAAAATTTTTTCCTCTATATACATGACATTTATTAGCTGCAGACTTGTCATTTGGTGTGTCAGCAAAATCATATGATCAGCATGGGGCTAATATTATACACCTTTAATCTTTTGTAAAACCGTCAAATAAATATTAATAAGAGCTCCACGTACAGAAAAATTTTTATTTTATGTTCAAGGCAAAAAACAAAAAATTGAACAATATCTAATAAAAGTAACATCTAATCGTTAGATTTGTTACACGACAATAAGTTTTTAAGATAAAAATTCAAAGATAATGTATCAAGTACACTGTATTAAAAAAAACGATCTATTATATAAAAACTCGAAATTATGATAATATTCGAAAAATTTTTCAATATTTTTAAAAATCAAAAGTACATTTAAAAACGAAAATTAGAAAAAGAAAAACCTTTCGATTTGGTCGATTTTTCGCAAAGTTATGAACATTTTTATTTCGTTATAGCGAAATATTGAAAAAAAAAACAATATCTCTCGAACGGTTCGATAAAAAAATAGGAGAAAAATATTGTGTAGGTCAGTCTTCATAATTCAAAAAATATAAAAAAAAATAAAAATAAAAATAAAAAAAATCGGAAAAGCAGAGGTAAAAGAGTGGCCAATCTGGCGTGGAATCACCCATATAATATTATACTATGTATGTATTTAGAAAGGATATGGAAGTGTATGGAAGTATTGGTATAACCACAGGGGAGGGGTTGATACGAATTCGTTCATGTGGGCGCAGTTCGGGCGAAACAGCCGAGCGATGAAGGGGATCGCGAGCGCGCGAAAAGTCGAAGGGATCCTGAAATTAGATTGGTACGGAATCAGCAATCCTGCGTCTTGCGATTCAAACCGGATCTTATCCAAGTTCTATATCTCTATCGCTCTCTTTTCCTCTGTGTATACATACTCGGTATACACTATATGTTTCTCTCTCGTCCCTCTTTTGGCACGTCGGCTGTGACACATCCCGTTTCCTGCACTCACCGCCACGTTCCCGTTCCTTCGTCCTTCCGATGGCCCTCGCCACGTATTCACGAGCCATCTCCCGCGTCCAATTTTCCTCTCACTCCCCCTACTTCGGCTCCGCCACATCCGCTATGATATTTCTCTCAATTTATTCACTCCCTTTCTCTCGCTCTCAATTCTCTTGGATTTTATTTAATTTCGTCCGGTCTACACATCCAAGCTGCATTTTTTACCCTCCTCTTATATATATATATATATATATATATGCACTTTCGTGTATTTCTTTTGGCTGTTATCTGCATTTTGGGTTGTTTTAAATCAGGCTTAAGGATTTATGTCCAGTCAAATCCGTAGTAGATCTACTTGTTTTTTTTAAGCTGTTTTTTATGAGCAATCAATAATGGCAATACATTTTATTGTACAGATAGTGATTTAAAGAATTAAAATATAGTGCGGATATTAGGGGTGTGCGAATATCCTTCGAATCGAATATTAATATTCGATTAGAAAAATTTCGAATAATTCGCGAATTACTGAATTATCACTGGATTTTCGATTGTTTTTAATTCAAATATCATTACATCATGCATCAAAATATTACATTTTTGAATAATATACTTTTTTAAATTTAGAACATCAAAAATAAATTACTAATTCAGTATCGTATTTATTATTTTTGAACAAAAATTTGTAGCAAATTTTTAAATGTTGTATTTTTGATAATACTTTATTTACTACAATATTATTAATGTTGTTTCATTCTCATTAACAAAAAACTATACTAATTGTTCTGTTTTTGTAATTTTATTTCATGGTTTAAATAAAATGTATATTATTTATAAATTTTATATTTTAATGCCGAACATAACAAATCCTGAATTCAAAACACTCAAAAATTCACGAATGATTTAATAATCCACGAATAATTCGAATAATTGGCTAATTTTCGAATTATTTGAATTTTTTTTCAAATTATTCGAAATAAATTCGAATTATTCGATTCGGAACGAATAATTTGAAAGTTCGAATTATTTGCACACCCCTAGTAGATATGAATAAATTTCTACAGTGTGAAATAAAATTAAGACCTGATTTGACTACTCGAGACACAGACATTTTGTGTAGCCAACCAATGACAACAACGCTGTTTGAAGTGCCCTGGACACCAGAAAATTCAATCAAGAATATTTCCATAGAAACATCGTTAACGATGGATTTTTTTTTTCGTAGAAAGATCGAGGATAATATATAGTTATGGAAAACACTTTTTCTTTTCAGCTACCTTATAATAGAACACACCAATTTTTCGCTTGCAATTTGATCGATGTTCGGTTAAAGTAAAACAGGGTTTTATATAATCTTGAATGCTAATTATTTGCTTTAAATCAACAGTAAAAATAAGTTGTTTTTTTTATTCCAATAAATGTGTAATAATTTATATTGCTGCAGATTTCAATCTCAACGAAAATTATGATAATAAAAATAATAATGAGTACACATCCATAAATTACAGTTTTATCAATGGAAGTTATATAGAGAAACCTCCATAGTTTCATTATTTATTATCTTTTTTAAGTGATCGGGAACCATACTTTTTTCTTTTTCCAATCGATTTAGCATATTTCAGGTTATTATCAATTTGAAATTCACTAAAAGTTTAAATATATGAAATTTTGGGCATACGTCCTTAAGATGATATGGCCATGGCAGTAAAACCACAAATTTTCGTCTTAGCTTTTCTCACGTAAAAAGTGGTTTGCGAGTGAAAATTCATTAAGAAAAGTTGTTGCAAATTGGCTGAAGGACAACATATGACCTGTGCTTGCTATATAATGAACAAAATTCAAAAAAAATTTACTTCTCTCTCTCTCCCTCTCTTGTATTTTTTAACAATTAATATCTCATATATTACATGGTAAAGCTTTTTAAAAATCTTACTCACACTTACGTGCGAATTTTTAGGCTTATATTTTAAAGAAATTATCTTTAAAGTCATTTAATGTCAGAACTAATCTTAGCTTAAAAAACGAATAACTTTTTACATAAAAAGAGTGAATAAGTTTGTATATTTCATCAATTTGTACTTTTCGAATTTTTTTTCCAATAAATTTAACCCCCCAATTTACGTTGATTTCATAATTCATGGTAAAAGTAAATGTTTTAATATAAAAGCCTTTCAGCTATGGAAGCATTCATTCAAGACATCAATTTAAATGTTTCTGTTTATTGAAAACAAATGTCACGTTTTATTCTACAAAATAAAATGGACATTGAAGAGAGATGAATATGTAATATTTGCAAAATCAATAATTTCGTATGTGCTTTTTTCATAAATAAACATAAAATCAGTTTACCGACAAATACTATTTTTTTCTCTTTTATTTTTAATTTACGAGATATTGTACACAATACAATTCAATCATTTGAATGGGTTTTGACAATTATTTATGTAATTGTTTAATCGCTGCTACAAAATAAACTTTCAAACGCCAAAAAATGATGGAACGTAATAAAACTAGTCTTTTTTTTTATCATCCGTAACCAGAGTAGAGTCATGCTCAGAAGAAGATTGCAGTTTAAGAGTGTCTTTATTTTCGTTTCTCCCTTATGAGCAATTATCCTAACCGGCAAACTTTTTATGTGTTTTGTAACACTTAGTCTGCTTTATCACGTCTCCGACTTTAAACTTCTCGAGTCTTTGCATTACTTCTCTCGCAAAGCCGAAAAATCGTTCTTTTCAAAGTACAATCTCTTCTCAACTTTTTTCACCTTTGAACCAGACGCGAGGTAACACTCGAGCACAAAAAAATAATTTACGTCTATTTTTTTATCTCGTTCTTCATTCATTCCGTTTCGTCGTGAATACATTTTATTGAGCTCTCTCTCTCCTGCAATGGTTCTCTGTCTGACAAGCAATGGCGAGAACGTTCTTTAAATTTAGAAACTCGTATAAAGACATTGTTCAGTTTTTTTTTTCATGTCTATTTTTATGTATCTCAGCATTATTATCAAAAAATTAGGAATGACACGAACTTCTATAAAAACCATCAATTTTCAATGACGTATTATACGTCGTTGACTTTTTCCAAAATTAGTGTAATATCTTCCTTTTTTTAATTTCTAAAGACAGAATAATGCAAACATAATTTTTTAAATCCATCTATCATTAAAAATCAATAAAAAAATTATTGAAACGCATCGAAAGAGTAAAGTTTATTTTATCTGAATTCAAGGTGGCTCAAGTAAGCAAATAGAATTACTTTCATTATTTTGAACATTTCCACTGGCTCTAAGTAAACACGAAAAATAAGATATAATAGCTTGGAACTCGAGAAAGGATCAAATTGCTCTCGGATTTGGCGACAGATTGCGAAATGTGGTTTAACGAGACCAGAAGATGTCGAGGGGAATTAGCCAACGGCTACACGTTCACCAAAGTTTGCAATTTTGGATCTTTGGTCCAGATGTTCATCGCCTGGTGTTGAAATTCCTTTGTGCAAAAAGAGTTGAAAATTGCAGGTTGCAAAAGGCAAAAACGTTCTTCATATTTTTCTTTACTTTGTAGAATTCAAGAACTCGCAGAAATAATATAAACAGAGCTGGGAAATAAAAATTCCTAATTGTAAGTGATTTTCAAACAGTTTGGTAACAATGTGGGTGATTCAACTTGAAGTTGCTCCTTGGACTTGGAACATGCAGGAAGGAAGACGCTTTGAAACAACCTTGGGCGAAACTACCCGAATGTAGAATGTTCGAGACAACGACAGGGACGAATTTACCCCTCCGAGACTCTAATTTTGTTAGTTACTTACTCGGGTTGTGTATCGCTAACCAACGGTGCATTATGATAATGCGCTTAGTCATCCATTTATAGTGCAGAAAGACGTCTGGTGGTCTCGTTAATAGTACTCGAACCAGTCGTCTTTAGATTCAAACTTGGACGAGTGGTTAACACCAACAGCGTTTATGCCTTTACATCACACATATCCCTACCAGTTAGCCCAAGTTGCCCGAGTACATTTTAATCAGCTTATGATCGAGCCCATAGCATTTTCATTCAAAATTTGATACTGTTTTTGTTTTTTTTTAACTGCAGAGAATATCTCTTCGAGTGTCTATGATTTGTGGTCTAATTGGTTTTGTAAAAAAATGAAGACTCATTACTTTGACTTATATACATTATATCATAAATTGAAAGACGTGAGCAATAAACAAACAATGATTGCTCGAAGACTGGAACACTGTGTGATCATCGACGAAGAAAGAGAACAAAGAATAAAATTGAGGCTAGTAATTGATAATGCTCGCAGCGGGTTATAAATATGCTATAAAAGTTGAATTAGAACCTTGGAAAGTTCTATTGCGTGTTATCAAATTCGTATAAAATCGTGTTAATTCGGGTTTGCTTATCGATTGCCGTGAACTTGGGTCGTAGTGTAGGTAGGTTCAATTTTTTCTCCCGGCTTGGCTTGCTTCTTAAGCTCTATGTGGACCTGGTCGATAGCGGAAGGAGCAGCTGCTATTTGGGAACGTTCTTCTGGAAAAACGTACTCTTCGTGCTTCTGAGTCTCGTCAAAGCTGTGACCAGAGCCCAAGTGCTTGTCGTAGCTGTGTTCGTGTCCATGATCGTGCCATCCTTCGTGATGATGATGGTGACCGTGTCCATGTTTGTGATGATGACCTTCTTCATGGCCATGCTTGTGATGATGTCCATGTTTGTGATGATGATCTTCGTGATGCTCCTCATGATGTTCCTCCTTGTGATGATGGCCGTGATGATGTCCATGCTTGTGATGATGATCCTCGTGGTGTTTGTGCTCTTCGTGATGATCGTGCTTGTGATGATGATCGTGGCCATGTTTATGGTGATGATCTTCTTTGTGTTCGTGTTTGTGTCCTTCCTTGTGCTCGTGACCGTGATGATGATGATGAGTCTCGGTTTCCTTGTGAGAATGGTGGTGATGATGCTCGTTTATGTGATGATGCTCGTGATGATGATGGTGTTCGTTGTGGTGGGAGTGCTTGTGATGGTGATGATGTTCTCCATGATGCTTGTGTTCCTCGTGATGCTCGTGCTTCGAGTGATGATGATGGCCATGATGATGGTGATGATCCTGATGATGTTTGTGCTCGTGGCCATGCTTGTGCTCGTGTTTGTGATCATGGCCATGTTTGTGATGATGCCCATGCTTGTGATGATGATCCTCATGATGGTCCTCGTGGTGTTCTTCTTTATGGCCATGTTTGTGCTCATGGCCATGTTTATGGTGATGATCTTCATGGTGTTTGTGCTCCTCGTGGTGATCATGCTTGTGGTGATGATCATGTCCATGCTTGTGATGATGTCCGTGATCATGTTTGTGATGATGACCATGGTCGTGCTTGGAGTGGTGGCCATGTTTGTGATCATGCTTCGAGTGGTGTCCGTGCTCGTGATGATGATCGTTATGGTGACCGTGGTGGTGTCCGTGGTGGAATGAATGACCGTGATGGAAAGACGCTGCGTGCTGATTGTCCCGGTTTTCTCCAAATCCTATCCGATTGATTTCCAATCTTGGAGCAGGAGACAATTTGCTGTCGGAAAGCTTGATGCTGGGAAGAGCGCTTGCGAAGAATGTTGGTGGACCCACAGCAACGGTCACCGGGGTTTTTAGGGGACCTCGCTGAATGTCAACACCCCCGAAATTCACCAATTGTCGTTTCTTCGGATTTTTCTTCTCGACCTTAAATTTCATACAATGTTAATGCATTACTGACATTCATTATTTGCTTAAAAAAACAATTCCTAAGTCAAGGGAATGTTATTTTGATAATCATGAGATGTTGGTTTTTACCAATGAGTCCAATGTAAGAATTTCCAAAACTTTGGGTTTCAGCTCGACATTGAATCCTTTGGGTGGTTCACGTTTTTTCGGTAACTCGATAAATTCATCACTGATGGATATTACGTCTGACTTGGCTTCTTCTTGTTCCTCCTTCAGTAATTCTGTTTTTCTTCCCGTTGGATTTGGTAGTGCGATTGTTCGGGAGGTCAGAAGAACCAGAATAGTCAATGAAGCCTGAGAACATACAGAGATAGAAGACAATTAACGTACTCCTTATCATACTCAGAATCTTCGAGAACAATCTGATAATTAATTAAGATAATATTTTTAAGTAGATATAGAAATAAAAGTAGTAAGTAGTTTAGAAAGTCTTTGTCAGACTGTCACGTTCATTGACTAATTATAAATAAATGTAATTCTCTCCAGTTTTAAATATTTTTATCATGTAAATGAATTATATTTGAGTACTAAAGAAACAATTCTATAAATGATTCTGACGATAAGCAGGGATTCTACTGAATTTTTCCTAAACGTTGGAAACGAAAGGCTCGTCTGTAATAATAGCACGATTATTTTTATGAACACTTCTCATTATTTGCAAAGACTTTTGGAGAGACATCGTGCGCGCCAGAATTTTGCATTCCGAGCTCGGAATACCCAAAACGTGATATTTTCACGAAAGATACGAAAGCTCAAAAGTTTCAATGTGATGAGGGCTCGATTTCCATTAGAGGGTTGCGGCGAACCCGGCAGGATAATCGGGCAAGCTTTTTACCAAATAGGAAGCCTTTCATCGGGTTTGCTGGCGCCGGGGATCGTAGTTGGCCGGATAAACGCGTTGAGACGTTGTAAAGTACAGAGAGGGCTGACGGGGGGTCGAAAGCCGGGAATTCGCGGAGCTGACTGCACGCTCGAGCGGAAGAACGAGATAATATCCGGTAAATCGGGCGCGCTGCCCGATTATCGCTTCCCCGAGAAAAAGACGCTGCTTCTGGGATCGATGAATCTCGATTCGACCCCGCACCCCCCATTTTTCTCCCCAATCAAGTTTCCAGCCTTGTGAAAAGTGAGACAGGATCCCCGTGGCTGGATAAACGATTGCACCGAAATCGAAAACGATTTTGCGCTCTCCCTGCTTCCTGCCTCGTCAGCAGACCCAACTCTGACACTAGCCCCGTTAACCCCCCCACCCCCTTCATCTCCTGATTAGAGTCAGGATTCCGATTACTATCTTTACACACGGTTGAGCGGGTCCATCATTTCTTTTTTTCTCAGAAAAAAGAAACCGTCAGAACCTGACCAAGATCAGGATTTAGAGAGAATTAATAAAAAAAAGCTCCCAGGAGGGTAGATCGTGTATAAATCTTGTAGGGAAGAAATATCCGTCAGAATGAAATCAGAACTTGTTGCGTTTGCGAGTCTATTGGATTTTACACAACAGTGCATCGACTCGTGTAGAAAAAATTTCGATTCTTTTGTTCAGTATATGGGAATAAAAACTTTTGTATTTTTTTAAATTATTGTGTATTAAGATTTTGCGTGTTATTTATTGTTTTTTAAAGGTTTTCTAAATTTACAATAAAAATTGTAAATTAAAAAAAAAGATTGCTGGAATTTTTGATATTCTCATCAGACTCTGAACAAAAATGACTTAGTTAAAAAATGCCAATTGCAAATAAGCTTTGATAGAATTTATGGGTGGAGCGAATCGATTTTTTATTATCGTGGTTCAAGATTAGATCGAAACAAATGAGGTTGAATAAAAGCTCGTAAGGAAGCTTGAATGTCATTTCCAGTCGTTGCATTCAGAGTTTAAAATTCTCGAGATTCGATCAAATAGCTTCGAGACAAACATCGTACTTTTTTTGCCGCCCTTACACTCATTCGACGTCGAGAACGAGATTTCCCTTCCGTTTTCTCTTGAATAACTCGCAATTTAATCGACAAAGCAATTCGCTGAAAACGGATCGGGTCGACGTCTATTCATTTTTATCTCACCTCTTTCTCAAACGTCTTTCTGATTTTTGCTCGCTTTCCGCTCCCTCGGTTTGTTCCTCCTTTTCAAACATTCCTCGCTTTTCATCCCCTTCATCGGTTCTTTCGCTCATTGTTTTTTTCCCCTGTTTATCCTCAGGAGGAATCCCGTTTCATTAATAACATCGAGCACGTTTTAAGAAGGATTAATGAGATATGGTTTTGAAAAAAAGAAGAGAAAGGTGTTCCGACAAAAGGGGTGAGATTCGACGAGAGAAGGCAAGTAGAAAAAAAAATGAAATCAGACAAAAAGCAGTCACGGCGTTGGGTGCTTAAATTAGATGAAAAATTGTCCCGGTCTCTCTGCCCACTTTTTGTCCCCTTTTTTACCATTGAAATGCTGGAAAAGAGCGAAAGGACCGATCGTTAACTCCTCAGCTTTTTACTTTTCCTTTTCACTTCTTGTTCTCCTTTTTACCACCAAGCTTTTTTTTTTACCTTTACTCCCTTCTCCGGGAATCCTCCGGGTCTCAGAAATGTTTTCCGCGCTTTCTTAAGCGCAGAGACAACAGAAATCAGGAGATACCGTAAGGGAGAAAAGGGAAAGGGATGCAACTCTATTCCACTTCGTTCCCAAAGGTCGATGCTACGAGGAGTTTCGGACTCGCGATTTATCTCCTCCATCTCTGCTTTTACATTGTCTCCATTCTCTCTCTCTCTCTCTCTCTCTCTCTTGGTCTTTCTCTCTTTCTCACCCTGGCCGACCTGGAAAACTTTTTGCTCGTCTATATATGCGCAGAATTTCGTGCTTGCGTAACCATGCTTTTCTCATTTCCTTCTACTTTGCGTCACCCCCTATCCTCATCTTTCCCACGTGCTGTCTTCTTTACACGATGATTACTATGTTACACTTTCACTCTATACTTACGTATACGTGGCGCGTTTGTGCAGTTCCAAATCTATCGAGGAAGTTGGACATTCAAAAAATAGTTAACACACAGATACGAAAAAAAAGTAGCGAAAATAAAAATGTACAAAATGAATATTTAAAAATGGTCTGTTTTCGGTTGTGTTATATCGTTCAAGTGTAACATTTGCATTTTGATATTTATGAATTAAGGTAGGAGTCGCGTAAAATCTTTTGAGACAGAATTTTTTAAAAACTTGCACAAAAATTTTTTTGAGGTCATGTCAAAATGTATGCCAAATTTTATGAAGCTTCACCATCTGGTAATCGAGATATTAATTGTTGAAAGTCGTCACATTTTTTTGATCTTTCATAAGAACCTGTGTTAAAAATAAATATCTCGATAACCACATGATGAAGCCTATTTAAATTTAGCACACATGTTAATATGAAGTCAAAGAAGATCAGTAGAAATTTTATAAAAATTCTGTCTCAAAAAAATTCAAGTGATGATTTTTCATTCAGTTGACATGTACAGCCAAACTTTTGAATAGACTGTCACACAACTCCTACCGTAAGGTAGTTCTATCTTAGGTACAATTAAATCAAGAGTTTTTATCTCAATTTATCTCCATACCACGTAGTTTTTGAGCTTAAGTTTACTAAGAAAAGTTGTTGCAAATTTTTTCAAGAACAACATACTCAAAATTCAAGATTATTCAAGGTCTACTGTGTTTACTATATACGTATAAAAATTACAAAAAAAATCATACTAATTTTTTTAGAAACTAAAAGAAGCTTCTTTAAAGTACGATAAAAGAGCTACGACAAATTTTAAGAATATTCACCATCTAGAATTGAAGATGTTTGAGATTGAAAATCGCAATAATTAACACGAACTCTTATGGGAGAGCACTGAAAATTGGAATTTTCAATAATAAATATCTCGATTTCTACGTGGTGAATCCTGTTAAAAACTGATACACATATGCATGTCATATTAAAAAAAGTTTTTGCAAATTTTCAATGAATTCCTAAGAAAATGATAAAACGATAGAACTCTCTTAAAATAGTTCTCGTGAAAAATGAATGCTGACAGATTTTTTTAAAAATTTGCACGAATGTTCATCATACCCATGGTCACATCGATCTGAATATGTGGATACAATTTTATCACTTAGATGTCAAACTTGTTAAATCATAAAAATACGAGATAGTTCATGGAACTATCTCATATTCTTAAATATATTAATTCTTCGTAAAATATGTTTATTTATGAAAATTAATGTACTGATGAATTTTTTTGACACATTCACGTATACTGACGTTCATCACTGGCTCAGGACAAAGTCAATCTCTGTTGTCTGAGATGAATGTTGAAGGGGAAGGATTCCTCATGAATGCAGAATGAAACTTTTTTCTCCTTTCCTTTTATTTATACTTTACGTTAATCTCTCTCATCCTCTTTTCTCGTCTTTTTTACGTACTGTATTTTCTACACAATAATTACTATATTACACTTTCACTTCACAATTACGTGTATACCTGAACTCATTTTATTTCAAATGACTATCGAAGAACTTGAAAACTCAAAAAATGATTAACATATAGTCTTGCAAAAAGAAATGAATCCAGGCATATACATAAAATAAATTTTGTATTCTTCGCCATGTCGAGTCGTTTTATGATAAAAAATCTGAATTTTTACATCTATGAATTAAGGCGTGCTCTCAGCTATGTAACACTCTGACATAAATATGTCAAAAGAATGTAATGTCCTCACTCCAAATCGGGGAATATTCTTTTCAAATCGTACTTCATTCTCTTATTCCAACTTTAGACGAATTCCTGTCAGTGACAGCTACGATAAAAAACTGTTCGTTTTCCAGGCCTTGATACGAAGGCCTTCCACGAAATTGATAAAAGCATTTGTAAATTTGAAATGAAAAATGTCAAGAATAAAAAAATACTGCAAAGTCTCTCTTCGTGTACTTCAAATTAATTAATCTATGTTCAATGTTAAAAAATTAAAAAAAAATTATAATTACAAAAATATTTATGATAACAAACGAATTGAATAATTTTTAAAAATTAAGGAAAATAGAAATAATTAAAAAAAATGAATAAAGTACAAGTAGCGAATTAATTTTTATTTGAAAAATAAATGAGGTAAAATTAATTAAATTGTGCTCGAAGGATAGACGTGCATGCCAATAGCATTTGAAATGGACTTACCCAAGTAAACGCCATTGCCAGTACGTGTGGGCGAAATCAGCAGTCAAAGAGCGAATGACAGAAAAATCTGCACCTCGACGTGTTTTTATAGAAATCTCAATGAGGATATCAGCGTTATTTTTTTTTTCTCGGAAAGAAAGAGGGAAGAAAATTGGGAAAAAAATGAGCGCTAACGTCTCGCGGATGTCTTGTTATTTTATCGCAACTTTCGAGACGCCGGCGGTGCTAAGCACCAATGTCGTTTACTTCTTACCTCCGCCAAAGCAATGGTTTTTAATCGTTGTCGTAATGCGCTCTCAAGCGAAAAATATTTAGCCAGGAAAACGCTGAAAAGGCACCCTTCCTCCTTCCCATTCTTATCGCCATTTATTTTTTTTCTTCTTCCGCTTCTTCGCAATCTTTCTGCCTCTGACGTCCACGTTTCCCCACCCGCTCCATCTCCATATTTTTCACTCCGCACGCATTAATTCTTTCTTCGTTATTTCATCGACTGGCGTTTCGAAAAATAATTTGTCTAATTCGATGGCAAAAAGCGTTAATTTACGAAAATTTTGAAAATTTTTTATATCTTTTAGAAAAAGAAAGTCCAATCGAGTGAAAAAAAGGGTTGAGTCATTCTATCGTTTAGTTTCTGAGATGTTTCAAGTTAAAATTTAGCGATTTCTTCATCAAAACGTCACAATATTATCCATACAAATAACTTGAAAACAACATTTAAAAAAATTATGAAAAAATTGTAAATGGTAAATTACCACCTACAGAATTTATATTTAAAAAATCAGTGTGATGTATCGTCCAGTTTTTGAGAAAAAAATCATTATAGTGGAATGTCATTTTAGAAAAAAAAACACTCTCGAAGTTCAGTGCAAGTGAAAAAAAATTCAATAAAAATTTCATAATTATCTTTCTTCTTTAAGAATGTATAAAAAACAGATAATCCGAGCAAAAAATAAATTCTTAAAATTCTTAAAGTTAAATTCGTAAAATCTAGACTCTGGCTTTTGCTAAAAAGTTGCTAATATTTCGAGTCTTACTTTTACTATGAATTAGTAACTTGAGCATATTTTAACAATAATTTAAATATTTTTTATCGTTTTAACAATGAAATTAAAAAAATTTTAGTAAAAAATTTTAAAATGTCCATACAAAATAAACACTACACTATATACGAATATATAGAAATAAATTCACAAGAATCTCATATTTTGAAATTGGTGTTCAGTGAAAATTTACAAATTTTCCATTATAAGCAATGTTTTAAACTTTAGCAACTTTGGTGTTTGATAACTCTTAAACCATTAAGTAAAACGATTTCAAATTTGGTACAATATTTTTTCATATGCTTAACAAAAAATATTTATCAAATTCTCATATTAAAAAAAATCGCTCATACATTCTTAATTACTGATAATATTTTTAAAAAATTCGTAATCTTTTACTTCTTTATCGACACTACTTTTTCGTGAAGGGGAGTAACCCCATTTTTATACAGCACTTAGCTATCTAACTACCTTTAAAAAAAATTATAAAATAAAGGAACAAAAAAATCTCATTATAGAGTTTGTTTCTTTCTTCTTGACATCCTCTCTTCCTCATTCTTTTCTCTAATCGAATTCTATACCAGCTGTAAATTTTGTACTCCGAAACGTTTTACTGGAACAATCGATCACTGACTCTCGGAAGCGGAAATTCTTCCGTCTCGACTTCGACGATAATGTCTCTTTTTTTCGCGTCTCAGTCGCTCGCGCTCGTCTTTATTCTGAGAGAAACTTCGCGATCTCTTTAACGAATGAAGTTGAATTTGAGTAGGATCGACGGGAGTGTCGGGAAAAGGGAGTGAATTAAAACTCTCACAGTGTCGACTGGGCGACCCGTTGATAATTTATACTGATTAAAAATTTCTGTTTTTCGGATTATAAGAAATTTCAATGAACTTTCATTTTTTCATTTGATTTTTAAATTTTTATACTTTTCTCTTACTCGCATTTCCGAGACGTCCAACTTTTCTGCTGGATTTATAAATTCAGAAGTTATTTCAAAAGTCGAGAAATAGTTTTTCGTCGAATCGTTGAAAACCGAATCTTTTTTATTTTTTTTTTCGAGCAATCGTGAATTTATTGTGACGTTCGAAACTTTTTTCATATTCTGATTGAATGAAAAACGCTTTTAAAATAAATGTAAAGATAAAAAAATATATATTTCTCTTTTCAAATTGGTAAAACTGCAGAATAAAGTAAATTTTTAAAAATAAAACGAATTTTTTTAACAATAACAAACATTGAAATACAGAGTATTTATAAAAGTAGTTCATGTACATATTTGTGCAAAAATAAAATAAAAATTTACTGAATTCATCGTTTCGAGCTTCCTCGAAATTTTTTATTTTATTTGTGTCAGTTTTTTGCTCGAAGCGATAAAAATATACAGTTTGCGGCATTCAATCTCAAATATTCGCTTCATACGAATATCAATTTTCTCTCTTCTCGCTGAAAACAATGTTTAGAGACAAAATAACCATATGTAACGTAATGGAAGTCAGAAATGACAAATTTTGTGATAAAATTTCAAATTACAAAATAACATTCTCATTGATGAATTAAATTGACCTAATTTCAACTGTAATATTTACTGATTCATAATAAGAAGACTAGTAACTCGAAATATTATGTTTTCGGAAGTTTTTCAGTTCGAGAAGATTGCGATCTTTTCAAGAATTCCATTGCAAAGAATATTCTCAAGGTAACACGACTCTTGCGCTACCGGATATTGAACTCTCTATTCACCTTACTTTTTTCTCGTTTTTCTATCTTCGAAAATCGATTTTCAAACTCCTTCCTTGCTTCTGCCCTCAATTTGTGACACAATCGTAGTACTTTTCTTTTTTCGTCAACGAATTCTTATAATTATATCCAGACAAAAAAATTATATTTTATTACTGTAAAGGTGACAATTATTCTATACTTAATGTTATTGGAGTACACACATTAGTTTCGAAAAATAGAATTAGATTTTGATATTATTGTCAATTTCGACTTAAGTTATATAAATTAAAATAATTATTAGTGCTGTTACTATACATATAGTACAATCTATTGTAATTTTTATTTATTTTATTTTATTTTTTATTATTTTTATTTTACTTCTCTCGGTGCACCTTTTTCTCGAACCTAATTTACAAAAATTACTCAAAATAGGATATTACTTTTTCATAAAAACTTGTTTTTAGTCTCCCAATGACTAGTTCACAAAAAAAATTTTAATTTTGAGATTTGTAGGCCTTTGGTACTACTTGGATTATTGGTAATTATTTTTGACATTGAAATTTATTTGTAAAAAATTATGTACAATCTTGTTAACAATGGGACATTCCATGCCAAATCGGACAGTTTGAAAAATTTTGATTTTTAAATTCCTCCATTTTTTGATATTTAGAGATTTTTTTACCTGTTCAAAAGATATCGAATTTTCAAAAAAAATCGCTCTTTTTAATTTTTTGGTCATAACTTTTTAATTAATAGTCCAAATTTAAACTTTTTTTTTCAAAATTTTCCTTTTTAATGTATTTTTTAGAAAAAGATAGAAAAAATGTTTGAAGTATTTTTGAATAAGATTTTTAAGTTTTAAACTTTAAATCTCATTTTCTAAAGTGAGTGCATATTTTGATTTTCTTCAAAATTTTTTACAGAAAACTATTACTTTTATTCCACAACTTTTCGGGCCGGCCGGGTCATGGGACCATCACAGTCACTACTTTTTTTCGATTTTTAAAAATTTGAAAAAAAATTTTATCTTTATTAATCATTATGAGAGTATCAATTTCCGTCACTATATATTATTTTTCTAATAATTCTTGAATAATTTTTACAATTTTTTATGACTCACAGGTGTTAAAAATCAATAAATAGTCGTTATATCAATTTACAATCAATAGAACAAAAATATTTATTTATTTTCGTAATTAAAAAACAATTTTGATTAGTCCGCAGCTATAATGTGATTGCCTTAAAAATAATTTTTTGTGCATTTTCATCATTATTTGCATTGATTTTTTTCTGTGTAATGCATTTTCCATAGGTAGGTGTGAATTTTTTTTTAAATTCTCGATTACACTTTACGTTTTTGCACAATGACGTTATCGTACTTTCGCATGAAGCGCTTCGAGTGAAATTTACACGAATATTGTGCGCGCGAGAATTCGCTTATTTCACGCACCACATGTTCGCAAACTCAGCCTCCGTCCCTCCTCGATCGCTGATACAAATTCCGCTGCATTGATAAGAATTTCAACGTGCGTTGTAAAATGATTCGTACACGCGCGTCTCTGTGCCACTATAAAATCGATCGATTCAGTAGATAAAAATGGAAACGGCGCTTCCTACGATGCGAACCGGAGGAATGAACGGGAATGAAAAAGGGTATATGGGCGCGAAAGATAAAAATAGAGAAATTCTGAAAGACACGACGAGTATTGAGAGAAATATTAAGCGAGTTCGGGAATAAACGTGGGTGAAGAGTCTTTTTCGCACTTGGGTTAAAATTCAAAATTTTTTCACTCTTCGACACAGCTGGAAATCGCCATAACTTTTATCGTCGCGCGATTTTACGTGATATACAAGTTTCATTTTTTTTGATAAAAATGTACAAACCCTCGTACTTCATTCTTGTATCTTATACCATTAAAGAAAACGAACATTTTCTCACATTCACACAATTTTCACGTCATAGAGAAACATTCGCATACATTTAAAGTGATTGGTTTGTGACCATCGAATTCAAAAGTTTCTTTTGTTTTTTTATAGCGTTTTTCCGACCTTCCAAGTTATTTACGAGTTTAAGTTTATTTAAAAAAGTTGCTGCAAATTGATTGAGGAACAAAATACTCTAAATTCAAGGTTATCCAAGGTTAAAAATACCAGGTATATTTGGTGTATAATTAACAAATTTTTTACGATAGATTTTTCTAAAAAACTAAATAAAGTTTCTTCGATGTTATATAAAACTATTTGCAAAATTTTAAGAGATTTCAATGTCTGGGAATTCGAGATATTAATTATTAAAAATTGTTATTTTAACATGCATTTTTATGGAGAGTGTGCAGAAAAATGTGATATTTATCTCGAAATATACATTAAAAAAATTTATTCAATATGTGTATATGACGTTAAATAAAGATTATGCACATTTTTGGTAAAATCTATCGACATTCATTTTACAGATCAATTTCTTTAAAGAATTCTGAGTCCATACCATCCCGTTCGAAAAAAGTTTTGTAGTTCTACTTATTTTATGAAATTTTACTACGATTGCACATATGAAATAGTATATAACAATGTTGATGTTAGAGGAAAACTCATATTGAAGCATTATTTCTGAATAAGGTATTTTTATTTATGGAAATTATTGATTTTATTGGAAGCATTTACCAGGAAGAACAGTTAGTCCAGTTAGTTATTTCGATGTTTTCTGCAAACTTGAAAACATTGAATTATAAAACTTTCTTTTTTTGTAATTTGCATGGTTTAATGAATTAACTGTAATTAATAATATGAATATTATTATTAAATATCATTCATACTCAAATATGAATATTTTGATTTCTCACCACTTTAGATCGATGTCAAATTTTTAAAAATAAAAAGCTTCTTAAATGCTTTAAATTATTTTCTATTGATAAAAAATAATACCTTAGATTGCACTACTTTTCGTTAAACTACAGTTTGTGAGAATTATTTCTCAGTGACGAGTTTCTTTAAACAACATTTTAAAGATTATTATTGAATAATAATTAAATGTTTAATTTAATATAAATTCAATTGAATTAAAAAGAAACTAATATAATGTAATAAAAATGTATTAATATACTACGTAAAATTGTGCATCATTATCAATTTTTGGACACATGACTCTTAAAATTCATTGAAAACAATTTCGTTGCATTATTTTCCATACCAACGTCGAATTGAAGGAAAAAAAATGTTTCATGCGTACGTGACTGAAGTAAAAAAAATCATAAGAACAGTGAAAAAAAAAGTATTGAAAGGTGCGTCGGTAGCACTGTTGTCGAAATATGCCCTGTGCGAAACAAATATTGGCAGGCATTGCTCATATGGACGAATGCAAATGGAGTTATGCGAAGATTTTTATTGGAAGATCGTTAGAGAAGATAAGCCTGCGGGCGATGCGAGTGGCGGGGTGATTTTGAGAGAAAGCGATCGAGGGACCGGGTGAAGTCTGGAATCGTCCATTTCTACTGAGATATTCATCTTTGCGCTGTTGTGCCGGAGCCGCAAAAATCGAGAGCATTCTGTACGCGGGTACACCTATAAAAATACATACGCGTATGAAAGAAAAAAGTACAGGTATAGAAAATATGGAAGAAGCTTTCTATAGAGGAGTCGAGGAATTCTCCCTGCTGGCAGTTTCGAATGAATAAAACTCTGATCGAAACGATTGCGCTCCGGTTTCATTTCTATAGGAGCGCATACACCATGCGAATGCATAGAGGCCCGGCTGTATATCTTCTGCCACGAAAACTTTAAATTCTGCATTGGCAGTAGTAAAATTCTTGGACTGAGCTTTCTGCCCGTTTCTACGTTACCGGAGCACACGATTCCCGAAGAATCGCTGATAAATCGACGAAAAAAAAGGCACACGAATACGAAAAATACTACACTAAATCGTGAATAATAAAATAATAAAAATAATATCGTATGTGAAAAATGGCTGATTTTTACGACAGTGGATATTTTCCGTATGAATCAGACCATTGTCGTGTCAGAATAAAAATATTACAAGAACCCTTGTGAGACTCTTAAAATGAATATTTTTACGTTTATATGCATTTTTACATATATTTTTCTATATAATTTTTACATTTTTTTATTTACTAAAATACTATACTCGTTATATTTTTCGTGCAAAAAGTATTTTCAGCCATTGTGTTAAAGTAAAAATATTACAAGAGCGATTGTGAAACTTTTAAGTAGAATATTTTTATATTTTATATATTTTCCTGGATAATTTAAACATTTTTTTTACGGATTGAAATAATATACTCGTAATTTTTTTCGGACAAGTATTATTATAAAAAATAATTTTTGTGTACTAAAACCACATACTCATAATTTTTTTCGTGCAAGAAGTATTTTCATGCATTGTGCCAAAATAAAAATATAACAAAAACGTTTGCGAAATTCTTAACATAAATATTTTTACATTAATATATTTTTAAATATTTTTCAATACAATTTTTAAATGTTTTTTATATATTAAAAATTACATATATTTGTTATTTTTTCGCGCGTAAAGTATTTTCGTATATTATCATTAATTACAGCCGGATGAGAGAAATATTTTTCATCAAACAACGTTTATTTAAGAACCAAATTAATCAATCGTATTTAACAAAATACCAGAATGAAAAAAATAAAGAAAAAAAAAATATCGCGAGTTAAATTTAGCTGAAAAAATGTGTTTTGTATTTAAAAGTTCGATGGAAATTCTTGCATAATAGTGTCTCGTTACTCGGGGATAGTAGAAAACGAAACAATAATGATGGCAAAAATAGAAAAAAAAACAGGATGGCGGTCGTCGTGAAACGATCGATAAAATATCGGAGATGCAATAATCACTCATTTTGAGGTAAAACAGCGAGAGTCGAGAGGGGAGGGAGGGAGAGACGATTATTCGGGCATCGACCGAGAAACGCTTCATTGGTTCCTGAAAACTCGGATCTGTTATACTTTTTTTTCTACTCTGTACGATTCTCCCATGGGCTGTGTCGCTATACGTCCCGGAATATTTCCGTAGGCAAAGGGATAATTGAGTACAATTACCTCGTAAAGCGTTCACCGCATTTCGACGCGGTCTTATTTCAGCGTTGAAGAGACTCGTTTCGAAAATGAGACATGGAGAGAAAAAAAGAATCCAAGGAGAGAAAAAATCTCTGGAGTTTCGCGTGAGAGAACCCATTTTATTTCTTCCCTTTTCTCTCTCATACTTTTCCTCCTTTTTCTCTAGCATAATAGCGCATGCATGAATATTCAGCTGAATGAGAAATTCGATACATATACACCGACAGAATTTTACACGAAAAGTTTTACTGTGCTTTATCGCACTGTGGCGACAGTACGGAAATTTTGAAGATTTTTTTTATACAATATTTTTAGCAAGTTATATCTTTTTGGAATACAAAAATATTACTATATTTTATATGGAAAATCCGAAAAATTTGTAAATTTTTAATGAATATCGGTGTACAGTAAGAAGAAAAAAAACACTTTTTTTAATGTAAAATATTCTCCATGCATACGACGAAAAACGACGAAGTCAGAAAATCGATTGTGTAGTAAAGAATTTGCTATACTATAGAGAATTTATATTATACATTAGTATGCATAATTTTATGCATATAATAATAATAATTTTATGCACACTTCAGCACACTTTTAGGTCATAATTTAATATTTTATATTGTTTTAATAAATTTTTTTAAATAAACGAAAAAATCATTAAGATATTTCTATGGGGATGTAATCAAATTTAAAGTTTTCTTCTTCATGATTTCTTCACGTACCACATTATATGGTCTTAGGTGCGTAGACTAAATGTAAAATCATCATTTCTTGAGATAGAATTTTTCAATAACTCTGCATAACAAAAAAATCAAAGTAAAAAATTTTTTTTTCGTTTTTTGAAATTCCAAGAATATCACGCCCTAGTACAGCGTACACTGCATAACATATTCAATTTTCAGTTCATTTGCTTGAAAAATACGAGCGTGAGATTTATCCGAAAATTCACTAAAAATTGGGTGTTTCATATCACCTTAAACATTAAAGAAGTTTCTTTTAGTTTAAAAAAAATTTTAAGATTTTAATTTTCCTAATTTTCATAGATACGTAGAAAATACAGGTCACCTTGGATAACCTTGAATTTTGAGTATATTATTTTTTAATCAATCTCTAACAACTTTTCTTAATAAACTTTTGCTGAAAAACCACATGGTACGTAGATAAAATATAAGATAAAATTTTTTTTATTTGACTGTATACCGATAGTACTGCTTTAAAGTGTATAAATTTCTCATTAGACAAACTGCTCCTCTTCCATCTCTTTAAAACCCTAAAAATGCCAGAGCCATAAAATCGCAATGTGGCGTGGGATGCCTCAATGTGAGATTTTAGTAGAAATAGTCTTCGATGCGCAGACCACGATACATTTCTTGAATTACGAGCGAAAAGAGAATTTATCCACGTCGCACGAAGGAAAAGAATGGAAAAAATGGGAAAGAGTTGTGCGTGCCTGTTCTTCGTTCCATTGTCAAATAAATGAGAGTGAAAAAAAGAGCAAACAGCCGGTACGAGAGAGAGCTAATGTTTAAATCGATAATACACGTAGCGCCGATTGTGGTACAAAATGTTTCACATTATGGCCGTCGTTTTTCTTTTTTCTCGCTGGCGTTGTTTTTTCTTATCTTTTTTTTTTCGTCTTCGACGCTGAGTTTCCTCCCGGTCAGGGAGGAAACGGACAAGAACGAATTGACGTGAGGGAATCGAGTAGAACCGAAAGGAAGACAAAGTGAACGGGGTGCGCGAGAGCTCGGGAGAGGGTGAGAAAAAGACGAAAGACGCCCCGGGTGATAAGAAACATGTGAGATATCGTGTTACCGGAGATAAGGGGGATCCTCGCTGAATACAGATGCCAAAAAAAATGAAGAAAAAAGGTTAAAGACCGTTACAAAAGTTTGAATTGATGGATTCGCGACAAACGCGAGCTGTCATTCACTATATCCTTGACTCATTTTTCGCTAAAGTTTTTCCTACTGAAATATTCAAATCTTCCAGCGTGACATTTTTATGTGCTCTATTTAGATATACACATGCACAGTGTCGTACATATATTCCATTAGAATTTTTCTCGTCGAAGTATAAATATTTGTCTGGATTCACGTCATGATGTTTTCCTTCATCGAGTAACACCATTTTTTTTCAAAATTAAAGAAATTGCTGAGAAGTGTCGAACTCTAAAAATGTGAATGAAAATGAAACAATTCGATAAGAAATAAAATTGGCTTTCAAATGAATAGGAAATTAATAAATAGGTCAACGAACTTTCTGACATCAGAGAATAATATGAATTTTTTATTATAGTGTTTCTAGAGTGGTAGGATTATTGATATCAATAAAAAATAGAGTTACTGAACATATATAAGTAATATTTATCGATTCAAACGACCATCAGTGTTATTAACCTCTTTTGCATTCGTTGAAATTATTTTTTTTGCAGACATGAAATGTCTGATATGTACTGAATTATCTACTGCTGTATAATATAACTATACACGAAAAAGATCTGACGTTGATTTTGGGTTTATTTTGTATCACATATACCATCGTGTATTATTTTTTCTGTAACACTGAAACAGTCTGATCTGTAGTGCAATAATCTACTGTTGTACAATAGAATCATATGAAAGACTCGTTGGTAATTTAAGATTTATTTTGAACTCTTGACTGACGAATGACGAAATATTATCACATATAATTATATAATTAAAAATCTATTTTCGTTAAATATATATTAATTTTTATCACTATTTTCTCTCTAATAAAACGAAAACATTTGTTTTTATCGTACTTTTTTTCAGCTCTAAATAATTCATTTCCATTATCGAATGAAGCCGAATTTTCCCATTGTTCCCGAACTCGCGATCGTTTTTCGTATCATGTACACGTTGTCGTCGAATTTTAGTTTGTTCCAATTATCGGAACGTTTTTGCCCTCATTCGGGAATTGGGAACATTGAAAAGCGACAGCATTTGTATTCGACGCGCTCGAAAGAAAATCCAATAATTGTAAATATTATCTCGAGGCAGGTCAAATATTTTGTACGTATGGAGCAGATGGTACGAAAAGGTCAATAAAACGGTTGCTTTTTTTCCCGCCGAAAATCTGGTTTACACGGTGGACCACTAGGGAAATTATTTGAAACTGGGACGAGCAAACAAACATCTTTTTTTCGCCGGTTTACGATCCGATGCCTCGACAATTCGATATCCGAACAACAAAAATCTAAACGAACGTATCCCGATGCCCTTTCAGGTCTTACGAATGATGGGAGAAAGCACGATCGCGTCGTAGAAAAAAAGTAGCAAACGAAGGGAGAAAGATCCATCTTTTTTATTTCGGTTTTCTAGCTGCTCTTACACAATTTATAATTTTTTTTTCTTTACCAAAGTTGAGAAATTATTGTCATAATTATTTGACATAAGAATTAGCCATACATAAATACATTTTCTCATTTTTTATTTTATTTTTTGAACATTGCAAAATTATTTGCATAAATTTTTAATGCAAAGTGAAGTTTAAAAAAATCGGAAGATGCAAGGATGAGGAATAGTCACGTGGTAGAAAATAAAAAGAAAATTGGATAAAGGAGCAGAAAAAAGAAGAAAAATGTGTATCCATCTTTTTTGATTTTGTTTTGAAGTCGTTTTAACGATTTAAAAATATTTTCTTTTTTCTTTTTTAATAATATTGAGAAATTATTGTCAATTATTTGACATAAAAATTAGCCATAAATATATTTTCTTATTTTTGATTTTATTTTTTGAACAACATTTCTGGGAAATACTTTTCATAATTCGTTGACAAAAGTTAAAGTTAAACAAAACATCGAAAGATGCAGGAAGGAACAGTCACGTAGTAGAAAAAAAATTGAAAAATGAAGTAGAAGAAAGGAAAAAATTACATACATCTTTTTTTCAGTTTTAAATTCGTTCTTACGATTTATAAATTTTTTTTAACATTGAAAAATTATTGTTATAATTATTTGACATACGATTTAGTCATGCATACATTTTATTTTTTTAACAGCATTGAAAAATTATTTGCATAATTTATTGTTGACAAAAAAAGTTGAACAAGAAATCGAACGATTCACGAAGAAACAGTCTTGTAGTAGACAAAAATAAAATAGGAAAAAGCAACAGAAAAAGAGGAAGAAATGCATTAACCTATTTTTTTCTCTTGATTGAAGTCGTTGTTACTTTTTATAAAAATTTTCATGTTTCTCTTTTTATGAACAACATTGAGAAATAATTTTCATAATTTCTTCCGTCTGAGCGTTGTCACGTTTCAGAGAAAAGATTTAGACTCCATCGAAGCGTGGCAAGAGAGTAGACAGTTGTAGAAAGAAAGTTATGAAAGTGAGAAGACAGCTGACAGAATTCTCACTCGGAGACAATCGGAGTCCCAGATCTTCGGGGAATTGATCCGGGCGTTTATAAATTTTGCGCTTGTCTAAGAGACTTGGAGCATGAAAAAAAAACGGAGAAAAGCAAAAAAAGAACATTCGTGACCTACTAGACAAAATTGTGCCGGATTTCCCGGTGGGCTCGAACGAGCCTGCCGTACGATTCGAGGCCCAGAACGATCCATTTCTACTGCAGAAACTATACTGGACGTTTTTATTTTACTTTATTCCATGCTTCTATTTTTAACTGCTGGGTTAGTTGGACGGGCGCGATTTTTTTTAAAGCTCAAAGAAGTACGACGTGGTCGAAACTGTAAGGAGAAAAGAGGAGGATCGTTCGGAGGCGAGAGCAGTCGTCTGTGCGCTCGGACTCGTAATACCTGCCAGCAAGACACAGCGACTGCCGTCCATTTTCCTGTCTCTCTCTTTTTCCCCTTCCTTACCGACATCTCCTCCCTTCCTTTGTTCCACCTTGCAATTTTCCCTTTCTACATTACGCTCTGTTAAACTCCGGCAATATCATGAAACTGAATCCGCACCTTGATTTATGCTCCTCTGAAAACTTTTATCCCCCGCCATATCCCTCTCTAACATTCTTCAGGATCTTGCAGGGTTATTTTTTATATGCCTTTTCATTTTTTTTCCTCTCGCGCTTCGCTCATTCCCCTTTGTTTCCCTTTTCCTGTACTTCGCTCTGCTTCCAATCTTCTCCTCTCGTATTATCTGGTTTTAATTGATTTCACGTCATTGATGGGTTTCCAATGTTTTTTTTTCATTTCATTTTTCTTTTTCTTCGTTTTCTTACTTTTATTGCAAGCTTTTGTCCAAGGCAGCTCGACAGTTAAAACCGTTTAAGGTAATCGTATCGTTTTAAACAATTCGTCAGATTTAGTTTTAAAAATTAGAGGCTTTAGTACTTATAAATGATAAGCTTCCTACAAAATTTCAAGGTAGGTCATCGCGACTTAATTACTGAGAAATTAATTATTTGAAATCGCTCATTTTCGTGATCAAAGCATTACGATGATACGATAATTCTTACTTCCGTTCACTTCAACATCGAATCTATTCATAGTGAATCCTAAGATTTTTGCGAAAATCGGAATTTAAATAAAATATTTTCCTACGAATCTTATCGTTTTGAATAAAAGTGGGGTTATCGACCTATTTTTTAAGAAAATCGTGGTTGAGCATTTGCTCGAATATTTAACAGATATTTTGGTATTTCACCATATATTGAAACTGTCGTGTACAACCACCGAATTCAAACGTGCCCATAATTTACACTCATATTTTCAGTGCATCTTAAGATTTCTTTATTAATTTTGTTCGATGATCATCCTATCTTGATTATCTCAAAAAAAAATTTTAATTACTTTTTTTTTAATTGAAAAGCAAACTATACTTTTTCGATTACGTGACATTTTGAAATTTTGAGACTAATAACCTCGAGTACCACTCGAACCGTTGATATTAAGTTTTTGATGTTGTAATTACTGGTAAATAAAAATTTCAATTGTGTTGACATACATACATTTCTTTATTCCTTTCTATTTTTTATAATTATCTCTACTTTTTCTTAAATTATGTTAATTAGTTGGAAATGACTTTTGACTAAACCGCAGCGATACGACTACCTTAAGATAATTTTGAAAAATATTGTATGTTGTGCAGAAAATTAAAATTAATCGATTTTTAAAAAGTCAAGGTTATTTCACTATAAAACATAAAAAGTTTTTTTTCATTTTTTTAAAAATTTATTAATTTTTTGTTTTCTGCATTCACTTAACTTTATGATTTTTTTTTTCGTTTTATTTGCAAGGGAACTTTAACGAGCCTCAGCAGTTTTCACGAAATTAAATTTTATTTCATAAGTAATACAAAAAGTTTTTTTTTTCAATTTTTTTTATTTGATTCATTTTTGTGTTTTTTGCATACATTTAATTGTATGTTTTTTTTCGTTTTATTTACAAGGGAACTTTGACGAGACTTAACAGTTTTTCATGAAATAAAATTTTATTTGATAAGTAACACAAATAGTCTTTTTTTCAATTTGTTTTTATTTGTTTCATTTTTGTGTTTTCTGCATACATTTAACTGTATGTTTTTTTTTATTTTATTTGCAAGGGAACTTTGACGAGACTCAGCAGTTTTCACGAATTTAAATTAAATTTTATTTCATAAGTAATACAAAAAGTCTTTCTTTTTCAATTTTTTAGATTTGTTTAAATTTTGTGTTTTCTGCACACATTTAACTTTGTTTTTTTTTTTCATTTTATTTGCAAGCGAATTTTGACGAGACTCAACAGTTTTCACGAAATTAAATTTTATTTGATAAGTAACACAAAAAGTTTTTTTCTCAAATTTTTTTTATTTGTTTAATTTTTGTGTTGTCTGCATACATTTAACTTTATGGTTTTTTCGTTTCATTTTCAAGGGAACTTTGACGAGACTCAGCAGTTTTCACGAAATTAAATTTTATTTCATAAGTAATACAAAAAGTCTTTTTTTTTCAATTTTTTTTATTTATTTCATTTTTATGTTTTTTGCATACACTTAATTTGATGTTTTTTTTTTCATTTTATTTGCAAGGGAACTTTGATGAGACTCAGCTGTTTCAGAGAAAGGGGTAAAACGATTTAGGGGGATGCAGTTCGTGTGCGAAATACGTACCGGGCTGTCTGTGCGAAACGAATGAGACGACTCGTCCAAGCCTGATCTATCGCTCCCTCAAGGATGTCACCTGAGGGCTGATCCTGCAGCTTTTCCAAAGTAACCCGAGCGTTGCAACCCTTTCTTGCCTTCTTTCCCGGTTACTTGCATTCGACTTCAAGAAACACTTCCTCTTTAATGTCTCTCCCCGTCTCTCTCTCTCTCTCTCTCTCTCTCTCTCTCTCTCGCTTTCTGGGCTCCTTTCTCAGCTCCCAAGCTGCGTGAAAGAAACATTAGGTACGTTACGTACAGGCTTCGAGTGGGACAATCCTATCTCTGATCTCTCTCGGGAATAACGATTGGAAGGTCGGAATAAAATTTATCCAACGAAACTAGTCGTATCTTTACCATCTAACCAAAATCTAACTTTATCTAACCAAAAACTATGGCAAATTTTTCTTTTCACAATAAATTAACGTCAATCAAACGCTAATTGAATTATGTCCTGATTATTACACCGAGAGAAGCGAAGACTGTATATTTTACCCTAAAATGACGACTATCCCAATCATTTTAGAAATAAATATATTTTTTTATAATACATTGAAATTATACTCAATTTTAAAAAAATAAGAATTTTATTAAATTTGGTGAGCGAGTTTATATTTAAAAGATTTTTTAAACTTTCGCGATAAGTTAAATGTTAATTATGTCGTGTATGGAATTTGTTTGAAAATTATATTAATTAACAGTTGGCGTAATTAAAAAATAATGATTCCTTTCACGTGGGAATAAATTTATATATTTATTACGTGTAACTTTTATAAATTTATTCATATAGTTTTTTCAATTTTGTAAATTAAGTTACGCGAACTTTCTTTCTATTCCAATGAGAAGAATTACACTCAGTTTTTTTTTCATAACAACTTCCTTTTTTCTCTGTTAGCCTTCGTTTACTTGCCCAGAAATAGGGAAGAGTTTCAAATTGCTTCGTCTTTTCATCCTTGAAGAATGAAACGAACGTTTCCAGGACGATTCGCGTGAGACAAACGAACCAGTGTCTTTGAGCCTCATAAATATTTAAATCTAATGAACTTTATATACAGCCAATATATATGTATATATACTTATACCGTAAATTATAAATCAAGATTTTTCTCATAGTGAGGAATTCTGTGTGGTCTTTCTTATTTATGGCTTGTCTTTTTTTCCTTTGTGTAATTGTAATAACATATTCTTCTCAATTTGAAGCTTTTCTTTGATTTATAATTTTTTTACTTTTCGATAACTTTCTTTTTTTACTTTGATTTTTCAATGACTTTTCTTCACAGATTCTAGTTTCGTCTTAAAATCTATAACTCTTATAATTTTATTATTGTATACCTGAAAAAAAGATGTACATTTTTTTTGCTTATCATGGAATATTTCTGATTTTCAGAATGACCTCAATTTTTTCTAAAATATCTTTCATATTAGTTATTTTATTTTATTATTTTATTAGAGATTATTTCATATTTGATATTATCAAACAGTTAATTCTTATTAACAAAAAAAAACATTATTTCGCGATGACAAAAAATAGCTTTTTTAACTAGAATACAGAGAACTTCTGTTCAAATTTTCTTTCATAATACACTCAATTTTCTATTTGATTTTCTATACTTTTTTCGTGCTCTGTATAGGGCTCGGAAAAAGGTTTGATGAGAGAGATAGAATTGAGCCTAAAAAACGAATCATCTGGCTTAACGAGCCAGACTTTTAACCGATATTGTATGCACACATACGCTTACAAGTATAGATGTATGTGTATATGAAGAGAAAGAACGAGTGAAACTCGAATGAACGATCGTTCACACTCAATTGCTGACCATTTTAAGCCATCGTCGAAAGCAATAGCTCTCGAGTAAATCGATTTTTCCCGGGAATAGGATTAAAGTCTCATCTGTGTCCCGTAGGAGATTTTTATATCGTGATTTCAGCCTACCCCGTGAATCTTTCATTTTCGAAGAAACTATATATTTCTCATGACCATTCAACAAGCTAAATAATTAAATACTTAAATCCCCTTTTACATTTTGTTTTCAACGAATTTTTTTCGTCTACATTCATTATCTCTGTTATTTTGTGATATTTACTGAACAGAGGCTTCAAATATATTCGAAAATCACTGTACGAGTTTTCAGATGGAACGACAGTAAATTTATAACAACACTAGCAAGTCATAGTAACTCGGGCGTTTCGTGCTCTCGCGGTAATCGTGAAATTTATCATTAAGTAAGAATTGAATATTTTTATCTTTACTTTTTTATATTTACCTTTTGTAAACATAATTCAACAAGAAAATCATTTATTTAAAAAAGCTGTTTTGTAAAAAAAAGTATCATCGTCTACTGGCGAATTATTAAAAAGTGAATATATCGCTAAGATATTTTTGTTTTTATTACGTATTTACAAAAAATTTTTGAGATATAAAAATTTGAACGATATAAAAGTAGATATATATGTAATCGCTCTCTGGTAGTGAGTCACAACAAAATGAATAACGCGAAAATTTTCTCTGAGTTTAAATACGTATTTAAACCAATTTTCATGCCGATGGGTCGATTTTTATAGAATTTCATACTCTGCAGTGGCATTTGGTCACGATAAGTTTAAATAAAGTTGCCTATGTTCCAATCCACGTTATAAACTGTCTCTATGACAAATTTCATTCAAATTCGTGCAGCCGTTTTTGCGTGATTGAGTAACAAACATGAAAATGCCGTATTTGAACGATATCTCTTTGTCAAAACACTCAAATTGTTTGAAGAATTCACAAATTGGATTTCTTGAAAATATGAATTAATTATCAATTATTTACCAATTAATAAATATATTTTACTTGCGGTCGCTAAAACTTCAACATCACATATTTGCCAAATGTAATCTGTATAGAGTGCTCGCTTTAAAAAATGTAGGTAGGTATACAGGTTCAAATCCCAACACAACCAAAAAATGTATTCCGACACCATAGATACCGGAAGCACTCAGGAAGGATGCAGTGCTATCAAAAATAGCGAAAATCCGTAGCGTAGCTGAGTAATAAATTATTTTATGTTTTTCCCCAAAAAATATCTTTTCGCAGCAACTAAATTTTATTTTATTTTTTTTTAAACTTGCGTCTCCGTGTCCGCCGCTGTGCTTTGACTCAAACGAAATTTAGTTGATTCAAACAAACTTCATTCTCAGGGTGGAGGAATAAGGGAGAGGAAAGGGAAATACAGCGGAAGTTAAAAAGGACGGTATCGAGAAGCTCTCGTGTATGGAAATGGGAACGAGATTGTTAAATGCTCGCGTATTTGTCGGAGGTATAAAAGCCTTCACGCTGGCTCAGCGAACTTTTCTCTATATATAGATGTATAATAATATGTATACACGTACGGAGTATACGTCTACCAGCGTGGTAATAAATTAACGCAGAAAATGGCCGAGTGGACGTGGAATGGCCCTTCGAGTTTGGGCTGGCAGCGAAGGGACGGGGAGAGGGAGGGGAGGGGGGTGGATCGTCGAAGGGCTTTATTCTCCTCGCTTGCCAGCAAAAGACCCAGGATGAGGAGCTCCAATTCTCGAGAGATATCGTTATAAATGCGAATGCGTGGCTCGAGAGACAAACGATAAAAACATTGAAGAGAGCGAGCATTTCGAATGTTGGGGGTGGTGGGAAAAGCACGGGGACAGTCATTAACGCGTTCTCGCGTTTCCAAGCTCAAGCACATTTATCACTTTGATTTTTCACAACTTGCTACACCGTATACAAAAAAAAAGAGCCATTCGATGTCTCTGTCTTGCCAGATTACTGTCTCTTTTCGAGCTTACGACGACGACGCGCGAACATTATAATTTACGCATTTGACGTACATTTGCAACAAATGGGTTCTACAGTTTTTTACAAAATGTATATTGAGATTGTGAGAGGAACGTTGAAAATAAATTTGTTAATGAGAATAATGAATTTCAGTGGATCATTTCTGAGAAAGATACGACGATATTAAAAATTACCTTTTTTTTAAATAATATAATATGTGACATTTTTTTGAATATAGATTTTTTTACTGTAGTTGATAGTACATGGAAAGTGGTGATTATTGACTATTGTTATGTTTAGACATAGAAAATGTAAGTTTGACACACGTGTTGAAAGCGAGTGTGAGATATTTTATTTTTATAAGTGTACAAAGAATATTATTGATATAACTATAGTTTATTGTTGGTTTTAAAAAGTAATCTTCAGGTTGCTTCAATAAAATTTTCATTTTTGTCAATCTTGTTGGTTTCAAGAAGCAATCTTTATATTGCTTCAATGTAATTTTCATTTTTGTCAATATCAAGAGTCATGGCAGCGACTCGAGGCAAGTACATTTACAACAGAAATCGACCGCAGATTTTGATCAATCCAAATTTTCAATAATTAATATTTATTTCACTGTAGAGTTGGGAAAAATTCTGTAAAGCCTAATATTTATTTTTCTCTTTCCGAAAACAAAATAAGTCGAGGACGTACGATGTACACATTATTACGAATCGGATGCCGAAATATTAATTTTATCGAAATTTTTTTCAATCATTTATTTTTCTCGAACCGCCTTCGCAAGAAGTTTCTTCTTAGCCAAACTATGAATTTAGGTGCAGCGATTGATGAAACGTCAAAATCTCTTTTGACGTCTATCGACGCTCATTTTACAGACCAACGACCTTAAATCTCTTCTCAGTGTAGATTAGTAAACACAGAAAATTGACTGACAACTTTGTATACTTGTTAAAATTGGTTTGATGTGTCATGTCACTAAAAAAAAGTTTATACGAATTTTTAACAAAATTTATC
>JAPYYW010000930.1:0-48706 GCA_030522545.1 Cremastinae sp. A BG-2022a
TTCTTTCAAGTACAATAAAGAGATGTGCAAAATTTTAAGAAGGTTCACCATCTAGATTTCAAGATATATAGGATTGAAAATGGCAATATTTAACACAGGTTCTTATGGGAGAGCACTGAAAGTTGAGATTTTTAATAATAAATATCTCAATAATTTCTACGTGGTGAAATCTCTTAAAATTTGATACGCATATGCGTAACGTATCAAAGAATGGCTGTACCTATTTTCAACAAATTCCTAAATAACCGATAAAACTATAGAACTACCTTAATTTATTTCATATTCGATATCTGATTATGTCATTTATCGTGTATTCCTTGCATCGTCTGCCGAGAAATTCCGATTGATCGTGCCTTTTCACGTGGGCCGAGCATGAAAATATTTGTGACTTTTTGTTCCGTGTCAACGACGCGAATTTCGTGTCGATCAATTGTGAAGCCTGTCCATTTCTTCCTTCAGGACCAATACCAGTTCTGTTACCGAGCCAGTTTGGAATATTTGGGCTCGTTTGATCATTACGCCAACTGACAAGCGGAAACTCGCGAGCCGAGAGAGCAGCAGCAGCAGCAGCAGCAACAAGCACCTATCAGGGACCGGGGTGACCGGCAGCACAACGTGAGGAACAGGGACAGCGGCGAGAGAGCCAAAATTCGTCGGGTCTAACGAGATTCAACGGGAGAAGAGCGCTCTGTGCGAGGGCGACGTTTTTTTTTGTATTCTCGCCACGAATGGCGAACAATCATTTTTCTCCTCGCAAAGGTCGCGTTGTGTATGCGTGTCACGAGCTCGCAACGACAATACTACATTCTCACACACTCTTGCCCATACGTATATAAAATATACATACAAAAGCGATATGTATACCAGTTATTAAGGTAAGAAGAATCTCGATAAAGATAAATAAAAATGCGACGCGGGAAGCGCGACGTATTTCCCGGGTCGTTGTATTAGCGACGATCAGCCGCGAAATATCGATCGTCATAGAGATAGACTTTGACTTAGCCATGTACGCGGTGTCGTCGAGTTAAAAGGAAATCACGGAGCAAGACTGCCATACGTATAAGGCAAAAAAGAAAAATCATGCCCTCCCGCAAGCACGATCCCCCTTTACGATGTTCACCAGTAATTTCGCGCGCCGCCGCGTCAAATTTCCTCCAAAACTAAGCCTTAAAACAATCACCCGCAGCGAGCGAGCGGGCGTACGCTCGCTCGATGCGAGATTCATCAAATTTCATCATTCGCGATACGCCAAAATTTTCGGCTGGAAGCCCTTGGACGATTCTCGTCGCGTTTCGAGCTGCGTTTGCTCGAAGCAATAGGAAAAAAAAAGAAATGAAAAAAAAACGGGGGCATAAAAAATGAAAGAAAGTGAAGGAAAGAAAAGAAAACAATCAACGTCTCGTAAAATCATGACTCATCGAATCGAAACATATCTGTGAGTGCGGCGTTATTCAATTTATGGTCTCCCTCGAGACGAAAACTTTTTGACGCGTTCTTTGGGAATACACACAGCCACGAGAGAAACACACGAGACAGGAGTACACCAACTTTTTCCATTTCTTTCGTCTCGCTAGCCTAACTCTAAGATAGACTGACGTTGATATAAATAATTATATAAAAATTGTTACCAAGACCTCAGCCTTTTTATTCCTATATTAAAGAAAAAAAAAAGTGAGAGAGAATGAGGGAAGCGCGCATCCTCCGACCACTCTCTTCATCTCGATCTCTCTGCAATATCGCGCTACGAGATATTCCTTGAGGCATTTTAGAAACGCGATTTACGATCCAAGCTAAATTTATTGACAATTTGAGGAGAGAGAAAACGAGGACAGAAGATTTTAAAAATAACGAAAAAAACAAACAAACAAATATTTAAAAAATAAAGAAAACGTGGAACAAACGAGCAAAAAATTTCAGCTCACCGACAAGAGGAAATTGCCATACTGCCAAAAATGACAATTATTAAAAAAAAACAAAGAAACAAAGAAACAAAGAAAACAAAAACGCTGTGTACCAATTACGCACGATTCGGGGAGGGACGATCTTCTCATAATATCCTACCGTTAATTTATAAATTAGGCGATAAGTAAAACTGTTGTAAACTTAGTTGTTTAAGCGACGCTACGTTAGACGAGATCGACGATTGTGGGGCGACGAAAAATGTCGATCGAAAATAAGTGTAAGTCGAATGCGAGTTTATTTGAGAATGTGAATTATCGAGAGAAGCTCCGACGTCTGTATACATACATATTTCGTGTGTGTGCATGTATTTTATCGTGTGCGAGTATGCAAGTGTGCAAGTGCTCCAAGTTGTACAACTTTGAAGAAAGGTGCAAGAGTCTCGGGCGACTGAAAGCGAGCGAGAAAGAAAGAAAGAAAGAAAGAAAGAAAGAACGAGCGATAATAATTATTGTGTACGAATAGAGGGTAAAAAAACCGAGCACTGTACGTTGAAACTCACACAATGATGTTCTCGCGCCCTCGAGCCGGATAATTTCTCATTATCGACTCGATGATTGTACAAAGATTTTTCCACCGCGAGCGGTTCCCGTTTATCCCCGATTAATACTCAGAGTCACCTCGTTTATCGCTTTCATTGAATTTTCCCGCACATTTGTCGCCAATGCATTTTTAAAAACGAGGGCGAGAGACGAAAAAATATATCTATATATGTCAGTACATATATATATAGTAATTAGTTCAAAGTTGGAAAAAAAAGATGGCGATCGCGATGAGTAGTACAAAAGTTGTGCGCGACTCGTCGATTAAGAGTTATTGTTCAGCATGACCTACGGTCGTGTCTAAGGGGATGTACACTTTTCGAAATACCTTTGCTATACACGCAATTTTCCTTGAGCGAGTCGCGTTGTCGCTTCGATTCGCTTTAGCGCGAGTTCCCGCTTGGCCAAATTGAAGCGTCAATTCGCTGACTCGCTGTGAAGAAGTTGTAAAGATAATAGATATTTAAAATAGAGTACTCACTCGTTAGACACTGCAGTACGGCTAATCGGTCCTACGAGCGAAACGCGGTCCAAGATCCTCTAGCCACTGTGTAAATGACAATAAGCGAACGTTTATTTACAGCGTCTAACTTTTTCGTAAATTCTACTATCGTACAAACAGTCTCTCGCGCTTGGACGCTCCGGCGACAACTGCGCAAACCGTTGATGCTCATTCGAATACGCGGATTGGACACGTGACCCCCGTGGCGCGTCATTCGTCCGAACAAGAGCGCCGCACTTTCGTTACTCCGGTTCGAGATTAATTACTTAATATGAACCATTTTTTTGATCGAATTATGCATCTTCACTGCCCGTTCTATGTATTTTAATCGAAATGCGTATCTATTGCCGTCCATATTTTTTTTTCGTTTACACGACCGGTGATTGAAACTGCTCTTATTTTGCATCTACCTTTTTTTTATTGTTACAATCTCTGTCCTGTCTCACTTTCTCTCTTCCATATATTTTAACGTGCGCGTCATTTCGAATGCGTTAAAATTGAAAATTTCAACGTTATCCTCGTACTTTTATTTCGATTTGAGCGCGTATCACTCGAATGAATAACCTCCTCGAATTCGGAGAGATGTGGCGAGAGGGCCGAGAACTCAAGACTATGTGTACATAAATGCACCGTCTGTCATCGATAGCATTATTATACATATATACACTTTATACATAAGAGTGAAGAAAACAACAGACAGAAATAATATATATAATGAAATAGATATAAATATTATTCTAAATAAATGAAGAAAAAAAAATGAAGGGGCGTGGCGATACGAGTAGTAGAAACCTTTTGGATATTTGCAAAATTATCCAAGATAATAAGCGTTGCAATAAGAAAACTTATAAAATAACGATAACAATACGAATGACGACGATGATAAACGCAACCCGAATCAATTTGTAAATTTAGCTTCTTCAACGGCGTTTCTTTTAATTTTTTTATATTTTTTGTACCCGCTCGTTTTTTATATATTTTTACGGACTGACTTACGTATAATACTTTTTTAAGGTTAACAATTAAGGAAATATATATATTTTCTTTCGCTTCATGAATTTCATCGATTCGACGTAAAACTCGATAACTTCTAATAATGAAAAAGAACAAAAACTTTATTGTATCCTAGAACGAATCATGTAGGGATTTCATCGTTATCGCGAAAATCGAGAAGCGCTTTTTTTTGTTTCTATCTCAACGGAATGTATAGTCAAAAAAAATTGTACGTTTTATTGTTTCTAGACATATATAATATTCGATCGTTTATATCAGTCTCATATTTAAGTAGAGAAAGTTTAGTTTAAACGAAATCGGGCAAAAGCCTACTTAATCTCATGCGCATTACTTATACTGTGTATTATTTTCAATTCTTTCACATTCCGGTTATTTAATTATATTATATATATGTAGTATATAATACACATATGCATAATTGCTGCATTTATCATCTCTATTGTTAAGGAGCTATACTTTGACCGAAAAATCCTTGAAGAGATTAAAGGATGAAAGAGAAAGAGATAACACAGTACGTTGATCGATTCTTCGCAAATTTCTGGCTGTTCCATTTCTCAACGAATATCTATCTGACGAACACGAACTTGTTATATTTGAGGGGGAGGGGAGATGAAAAAAAAATTTTTTGACACTCGTCTCTGTCAATTTTCTCCATTTTTTTCATCTATCTTATAGACGAATACGTAGACGTAGTTTCTATCTGGATTTAGTCAGTACTCTACTTTTCACTTGAAATACTCTTTTCTCAAATCGATAATTGATTAAATAAAAAGAAAAACAGACCCTCACGCGAAATTCGTCTTCTGAGATACCTTTTTTTGTTTCTCCAACGAATGCGACTAGGCTCGAAAGCGAAAATCTTGTTGATCTCGCGTAAAGTCAATAAAACCGAGATATTATATGAATAACCGATCGAAAGAGAAAACTGCTAAGTTGGCATCTATCTTGACCTGGCCGAAAACGGATAGAAAAGTTAAATGGTAATCGTACATAAAATACATGAAACATTCACGGGGAGAGGAGCGAAAAAAAATCGAATACTAAATAACGTTGAGATAATGGTAAATTATTTTGTGATACTTTCTTGCCAGAAAGAATACAACAGGCTGAGGCGAAAAAAAAAATAGTGAATACGATGTTACTGATTATAATACAATTATACATAATAAATTAAATATTGTGTAATAGGACGAATATGTGAACAAGGAGAAAATACCATGTACATTATGTATCGCCCAGTGGCGTAAAATAGAGTAGCGACTGACAGTGTACGATAACTCGTATTTTTTATTCTCACATCACCCTCTCGTTCAGTAACTTGTGTGACAAGACAAATAAGATTGCTCTCCTATCTTAAATAATTTTTGTTTTGCTGATTGATCGCTCTCACGAACAATCGGCTATGTTTCTTATGTACAAGTACAAATTAGTTAGGAATGAATAGTGGACCGTAGAAATTTTATATCACATTTAGAAAGGCTGTGAAAAATCTTTAAATGATGTTTGCTTGTTGATTGGGCGTCGTCGTTGGTGGGCTTTTTGGCATCATGGAGGCCATCATGTTTTGCATAACTTGCTTCCTCAAGAAATCCCTTGTCGCGGACGAAATGTTCTGATCGTTGCCCATTTTGCACTTCACGTAGCCATAGAGATTGGCTCCGCTCAAGAGGATGCCTATGCAGACGAGTAGCAGCCATTTCAGCTTGAAGCCAAAAAGCGCAACGAGAAACAAGATGGACCACATGAGGGGACACAGGATCAGGGCCAGCCAGAATATTCGGGCTTCAGAAGGATTTATACGATTCTGTTGAGACCCCTGAAACAAAGGGCACATAGCAGCTCCGACTTAAAGGATAGAACTTGTTCTTTCTGTGTCTGGTTAATCATCAAACCTTTTGCACCTAGCTAGTTATTTTCCACAATCCCCTTATAGAAAAAATAATAAGCATTATTAACAAAGCGATCTAACCTTTCTTGATTCAAAGACCCAGTGACTCTTGCCACTGTCATCCACGTAGTTCCACCATCTCAGACCAACCATCAATCGTCCAGTTATATTTTTCACTGTCCAAAAGTCCATGGACAGTAATAAGACGACTGTCACAAAACTCGCTATGAAACTGTTTGAGAACCAGCCGCAAAACATGTAAACAACAATGGCGGAGACTCTGAACACCAGGTGAAAAAGCGTTACATATGGATGCCTTTGAAAAAACATGAAAGCATTAATGTCTGTATTATAAAAAAATTCCAAAATCATATCCAGAATACATGAAATAATTGAATTTTTAACAAATATTAAAAAGTTGATAAATAAATTGTAAATAAGTGATTGAGGGTTAGTACTTGAGCTTGTCGGAGCGATGACTGACATCTTCTTCCTCGCCGAATGCAATGGTATCGTCATCCATCAGTAGAGGAACCTGGAAATAAAGCAAACATCATCTCGAAGAGAAAAGATTGAGTTTCTAACACCGTGTTGATAAGAAAGACATTTTACTCGATCAAAACATGCGGCGATACCAAATCTGTCATCGAACGAAATGAAGATTGTCACTCATAAATTTACACAAACATACAAAACGACAATCATTGTACAATCGAACAAAAATTATCAACAACTGAACTAAAATTTATTTAAAAAACATTACGGTGAAAAACTTACCGAAGCAGAGGCCATATTTGACGTGGCTACAAGTATACAACAGTGTGCTTATTGATGAACGTCGCGTTCATCACAGAATCGCGCGACAACTAATACTGCAGCTGTAAGCTCAGTAAGCTGTAGCAGCAAGTAGCGCTGACGAGAAATATTTCAATGAGAAGTAAAAATTCAAAAAAATTTTTTTTTCGACTTTGAGAGCCTGATGTTGATCGGAAATTTCCCTCATATAACGAAAAAGATAGTTATTTGAGGCATAATCCAAGAATTTATATTGAAAAAGTTAAAAAACTGATTTTTTGATCAGTTTTTTCAATTTTTTGGTTTTTTTTTAACAATCCCGATCAGCGCTCTCTGTCGACGAATCTCGCATTTGTCACACTCACACAGTCAGCTCATGCCTTTCATGCTCGTGAGTTGGGAGTTGAGATAGTTGAGTTCTCTTGCCGGGTATTTTTCCTTGCTCCGAAACGTGGAATATTATTCAGGATGCAAGTTCCAGCAGTTTTTATAGACTTACCCCCCGAGGATCAGGTAACATGATAATTCATTATTGTAATTAAATCTTGACTTTGACATCAAAGACGTATAAAAAGTACTGAAACCATAGCCTCGAAAATATAACAAGGTGAAAGGTGGAACGGGATTGGAGGTTATGTAGCTTATTGAAGAGCTTGGAGCTGCATGTGCACGTCGTATTTATCTCGTACTCAATTTTCAGGCGCAGGAATTGAGAATTTATTTTCGAAGTTTGGGCGCCGAGATCAGCGTCGAAAAATCCCCTCGAGGAATCGAGGACGATTTGCATAAAATAATCGGTGTTTGCGACGCTTGTTTCAAGGAAGGAAATGAAACGGAAATTGAAACTGTCCTCAATGACATCGTTTCCATCATGATTTACGTGAGATTTAAAAATACATTTATTTATCTTATTCAATCTAGTAACATTATTTATATGAATTTTTGCTTACTAATACAGATTCCGATGGAAAGAGCTGAGAATTTGATTTTGGCTTTCTGCGAAAAATTGAAGAAGGCTCCTGGTCAAAAATTGGGATTAGTTTGTCTCAAGGCGTAAGTTGATATTTTTTCATTTGTGTATTTCAGTCACAATGAAAAAATGATAACTTGTATATTTACAGATTATGGCTACTCTTCCAATCGTTGGAAGAAAAATCACCCATGAGATATCATGTTTATTACCATATAATTCAAGTAGCCAAAAATGTTGATAAGATAAAAGCTGTCTACAGTGGAGTTAAACAACTCAAAGATCAATTCAAGGCTTTTCCACCGACCAACGAACAGATGCAAAAGCTTTTGCGTCTGCTGCACGAAGTTCTTCTCAGTTGCGAGCAGGGGTAAGATTTGTATTTACTCATTGGCATTACAATTATTTGATATTTGATATTAAATTGAATTAATTTTTCAGTGATCAGGCAGCTGCTGTTATGGTCGAGTTATTGGGAACTTATACAGCAGAAAATGCATCCGCAGCGAGAGAGGATGCTCAGCGTTGCATTCTTGCAGCCCTGAGCGATCCCAACACTTTCCTTCTTGATCCATTACTTGCTCTCAAGCCTGTCGGATTTTTACAAGGAGAACTCATCCATGATCTCCTTCTGATATTTGTACAAGAAAAATTACCAGACTATATGACATTCTATAAAAATCACAAGGAATTTGTTGAACATACTCTGGGTTAGTTAACATTTCAATGAATAATTTTAGTGTCTAATTTTTACTGATTAATATTATTATTTATGTGTTTTAAAATTTGCTTTTCTCTTATCCAGGTTTGAATCATGAGCAAAACATGAAGAAAATGAGATTACTTACTTTCATGCAGCTTGCAGAAACCAATCCAGAAATGTCATTCGATGTAATTCAATCAGAACTACAGATCGACGAAGCTGATGTTGAAAGCTTCATTATTGATGGTGAGAAAAAATTATATAAACGTAAATACCCTGTACAACGTACTTTATTCTCGAATATTTTGTCTAAAGTCGAGAAAATAAATACAGGGTAGATAAAAAGAATCAGTACTGGCTCTATAGTTTATTATTAACTATCGAGTTATCGTAGAATTCGACAGTAATTTGATTAGAAAAATAAAAAATGTTCTTTTTATTATCACATTAATAATGTTACAGTTCTGAAGACAAAAATGGTACGAACGCGCATCGACCATGTAGATCGAAAAATCATTACCTACAGCACGATGCACCGTACCTTTAAACGCCCTCAGTGGGTCCAACTGCGCGATCTTCTCGCTGCATGGAAGACGAACTTGACAGCCGTTCAAGAAGGAATGAAAAACATAGCTACTGTGTAAATGAACGATGCAACGAATGCGGAATCGATAAAAAAAACCATTGTCTACCAACGAAGCGCGATCACTTTCCAACCGAACCGATTGAAAAAGCGACAATTAAAGAATAAATTTGCGAGAGATTTATTATATTATCTTCGTAAGTTATTGTAAATCATCTGTCGTTCATTTTTTAATTAAAAAGTCTCATTGGGTATGATTCATATTAAAAAATAATTGCAAAAATTTTTTCGTTTGTCAATAAACAAGAGTGTTTATTGAACAATGTCGTGTCTTTTTCAGACGTCAGGTTTTCATTAGTATCATTTTATAAAAATCATCACTTATGTTCAATAATTATTTATAAATCTTTACAGCACTTAGAATTCATTAAATAATTGATTTTGTACAATTTTTATACTATAAACAGTACGTGGGACAGTTTCAGTCTCTCGTGTAGTGAATGTTCTTTTGAGAAATTTTAAAAAAAAATTCGTATAGCGATCATTAATCAAATCTTATTTTTCTCGCTTTCGCTGTCACTCGAGTCCATTCCATCCGGGAACTCCGGATTCCAAAATCCTTTTGGTGTATAATATCTCGGGTTGAATTTGTTCCTGTGTCGAGAACACATGTTCATTTTCTTTTTCAATTCCGCTTCCGATAGGCCCATGTTTTCGTAGTACTAAAAATTCATAAAGAAATGATTTATTCATAAGAAAATATTCATCACGAATTTAGCAGTATTTAAGTATTTACTTCTTGGCACTGCCAGCAGCTCCATCCTTGCAATTTGCTCCTTTTCGCTTTATTTCTTTCAACATTAACCTCAGTGTCCCGTTTTCTCTTCTCTGGCGGACTGTAATACAACGAAAAATATATTAATCAAAGAATAATTTTTTGATGTACAAATGCACGTCGATGCTCACATGTCAAAGCTATTGTTGAACGGTTGTTTACAGTTTTCCGGTACAGATTCGTGGAACATGTCAGTTTCCCAGTTTATATCTTGCAGAGCCAAATCCTCAAATTCCTTGGCCTCGTCGATACGCGGCCCATCACGTTTTTCCTTCGATGCTCGATGGCTGGTACAAGGATCGTCGTTTTTGGAATTTCTTGAAGTACCCGGAAGGATTTCGTCCTTTTTCTTTATCTCGGCAGGAGCGAAAAAAGTCTCATCCATAGAATCCATAGGAAGAACGGATTCACACGCTTTCGAAGTTGTCATGTCGGGCTCTTTGACCATTACCGAGAGTCTTTCATTATTTACAACTGGCTGCGACACATTTGCCGGAGCCGAAGTTTCGACGCAAGTATACAGTATATCAGGAGAATCTTCGAAATTATCAGCATCTTCGTCATCGAACAGCGATCGAGATGTCTCGTTAATTTGATGTTCGCTAGGAATTTCAATGGTGATTTCCGTTTTCTTCGGAATTTGCTCTTCTTTGTCATTATTCTTGGGAATATGAGCTTCCGTTTTTTTCGTAACAATCTTTGAAGAACTCGCTTCGTCAAATCTAGTTGAATATTTAACATCAGTCTTTGTACCCTGCTTGTTATTGAGATTTTTGTTCACGCGGTAATCCTCGTCGAATAAGTCGTCCCAGTCTTGAGATTTGTCCATGGATTCTTTTTCCGACAAGCTCAAATCCAGTTTCTCGGCAATTGGCTGAAACGTCAAAGTTGCTTGCTTCAATGATTTACGATTCGACGTTTTACTCTTTTCCACATTATAAATTCCTTTTGCAAGAGTTATTTTAACGGAAGAATTTTTAACGAGAGGCGGACGATTTTCATCGTTTCCCACTTTTTGAACAGAATTAACGTTCTTATTCGGAGTTTTCGCCCACTTGGAAGTTGATGCAAAATTATTCTCAGGACTTTCCTTTACAGGTGATTTCTTTTCTCCACTGTTGTCGTTTCCCAATTCTGTTAATACAGGACTCATCGCAAGATCTATTATTTCCATTTCATCTATTTCCTTGGAACAAATCTTCTTTTTCAGCTGGCAGTTCTGAGCTCTTGGAGTCAAACATTTGTTACGGTGATAGATTTCATCCTCAAACGGCAGATCTTCATTCCTCTCTCCCTTATCTCCATGTTTTTTCAAAATGTCCAAAACTATGGATTCCAACTCATTATAAGCTTTTGTAATAGCAAGAGTACGCTTCTGAGCTCCTGCAAAATAAAATCACATTGCTTAAACTGTCATTACCTTTTGATTATCTCAATACTGAACCCCTTTTCTTTTAAAACACTCTCATTGTTAAAGAATATTTAAATTTTTTGTCTCTTGATAAATTTAAATTTAAATTTAAAAATGAATTTTAAGAATTAAATTGTCAGCTTGCACTTACTTTTGTAACCATTTAGTATAATCTCAAAGGCAGCTAAAACTTCCTTGCTCTCAGCCTCGAGAATTTCCTCAGAAGGACGTTCAATTTGTGGCAATTGGCAGGTTATCGTGACCATCGTGAAATTTCAACTCTGTCCACGTAATCGTCGAAGATTCATCAGGCAATTGGTACATCCGAACGCAACAACAAACTAACCTATCTACAGTGAAATCGTCGTATGTATTTTTTCCCTTCTCGCCAATTTTGCAAAACTGTACAGGTTCTTTATTGTTTTTCTACTGTCTCTTTACCACATATTTTTCCATATCAGCATTTTGTATTGTCCTGACATCATTACTTCGAGTCTGTTTTTCAAAGTTGTGCAAACTCCTCGACGAGAACGCAACAAAAAAAAAAAACAATAATAAATCGTGAGTCGACTTCGTGCCACAGTGTTGCCAGTCTCGGAGCATTTTTTTTCTATCGTCGTAAACTTCGCACGTTGGTTACGCTGACTTTCTTGAATTTTGATATTCTAACCTCGAAATCGAAATTCCAAACTATTCATGTTACGATTCGAAGAATAGATTTCGTCCTTTTCCATTTTATTCCAGTTTTTTCCTCATCTCAGTCCCTTCTCAATCTGTAAAAATAAAATCATTTGTGGATTTGAAAATATAGTATAAAAATGACGCGTCGTCGTTCATTATGTTTGTCGAAATATGCATCGCGAGGTAAAATTTCTTTATATCCTGTCAATTTTTATTGTTTTTGCAATTATTTACATTTCATCCACCAAAGTGTATTTTCACAAATATGGACGAAGCAATAATATACTTAGTCGCTGAACATTTCATTTTTTAATCGCAAAAAAGAAATTTTTTTACTTTCATGGAGATTTTGATTTTTCTGGTAGAATTCTTATTTTCGAATTCCAAATGTCATTATAAGTGAATCAAAGGTTAGGAAGGATATAAAACAATTATTCAGGAACATGTATATGCAAAACAAAAATAAAGCGATGTCTTACATTTCTCAAAAATTCTTGAATATTGTAACACAAGAATAAAAATTACGAGTCTCTCTTCTAAATTTAATATATGGAAAATCTGAAAAATTCTGGATAAAGTATTCTCCAGATCTTGTGTCAATTATTGTTACGAACCTTAAAAATCATGTAGTATTAACAACCAAAATCTTGTACACTGAAAGACGATGATAGCGAACCTGGTAAATCATTTTTTGATGGTTCTCCAATTAGAGATTTACCTGGGGCTTGTGTAATTACAGTCGGATATAGATTGTATGTGTCCAAGCCATAATGTGACATTAACGCTGACAGAGCTGTACAAATACCCATTGATGCAAACTGAGAAGATTTTCCAGAGCTCATTGCATCATCTCCAGCATAAACTGCATGGGCATCAAAATTGTTCTTTTGCTTGTATTCATAATCTGAAAAAAGAATTTAACAAATATTAGTTTCACAGTGAGTCTTGGATCTGAAGCATTTCATTAAAATTCGTAACAACCTGCAACTGGTGAATGAAGAAGATTGAAGTGTGCATCAGACTGTCCACTCTGCCTCGAGATGGTAGCAGCCAAAGATACTTCGTTTTGAAGATTTCTCAATAATTGAACAGCTTTTGGATCACACTAAATATGCATATTCGAAATAAATTCAGTTAAAGTAATTTTTTATTAAAATTTTCGTATATAACAAACATGAAAAGAATTCTGACCTCCGTGTGTAGTTTGAGGGACGTTAGATCGTCCATTTGTATAGGTTTTCCTTGGCTAAGCAAGTTAGTCAGCAATGCTAATTTATGGGCTAGACTATCCATGCTCTCGTCAGATTTTTGTTTAACTACATTTTCATGAGGATCTCTCGATAAAAGTTCGCTGCCTCTTCGACCACTTGCGTCACGTCCCCTGACCAAAAAAGTCTTTGGGCTATTGTAGTAATAATTTGAGAGTGAACGGACAAAGGGGCCACTCTCTCCGAAAAATGCACTGCCACCGACGTCGTTGCCGAATTGTAGCTCCATGCCCTTTGAGTAATTCGTCTGGGAATTGTAACCAGCCTCTTTTTTTAGATGCTTCGATGACCTGCAAAAAAAAATTTCAATTTTGTTATTGTATGAAAATTTGTAAAAAAAAAGTTCTACAATACGAATCGTGCTCGTTTTTTTTCTAGACAAATTCATGACCATGCAATAACAGGCGAAGCGAGATCATCCTTGAGCATGTATTGACCGAAATATAAAAACCAAATGGCAAAAAAACAATTTGAACGAGTAAAATAAAAATACTCTCGTGATAAATAAATAATTTATTGGATTTTTATTTTTTCTTAAGCCGATACATGCCCAAAGATAACGAAAGGAAATTCATTGTTATTCGCAGATACGGGCGCGACAAGGATACAAGTGTTCCCGCATATTTTTTGACGACGTGTATGTCAAGACGTCAGACTGTTTCTCTTGAACAAAAAAAGGCGCACTTGAAATTTTTTCAAAATTTCTGCTCCACTTGATCAATCTTAAGAATATGAAATAAGACAAAAAGCAAAGTCAATGGTACGTTCGACAGTTGTAAAATTTAGCATGAAAAAATGTGAAAAATCACCAGCCACATAGATAACAGAATATGTCAATTAAAGGTAATTAATTCACGTGACGCCTATTCACGATTGTATGTATTGTAAAAACTATCCTTATTAACTTTATCGTCAGAATTTCTCTTTTATTTCCTGTAATACAATTTTTTAATTTTTTTATCTATTAGATTTTTTATTAAAGATATAAATTTTTTCTCTCATTCTCTCTCTCTCTCTCTCTCTCTCGCGCGCTTAAAACATTTAATAAGGTACAAGAATTCACGGGATCACTCGATTCTTACACCAAGCGATAAATAATTTCTGTCAAATCTCCACGATTTTAAACGACTTGGAAAAACATTAGGTATTTATTGTCACTATGCTTTTTTTTTCTTTTTTCAAAAATCCATCTCTCATTGTTTATGAACATAAAGGCTCAAAAAAGTCGACTGGAGTTGATGAAATTATTTCATTTTTTGGTATTTTTACTATTTCGTAACAAATCGTGAATTTGGCAGAAATCACATCACATTTTATTCTATCCTTTGTGAAATATCTATATACATGTGTCATCAGCATGTAAACGTATGACATGAATGGTAATTGAAAATTATGTCGCGAGTAATAACGTGAATATTCTGCAGTTTCGAAGGCGCTTTTATTTCGCTCTTTATCCTCGATGTTTGCAGTCCACTTCCCAGGCACATACGCAATCTTTTCGTTCCTCTCACTTCCGCTTCGTCGTCGCAGAAACGAATAATAATTCTACAATTATTTGCTAATCATATCGCTAAGGCGTAGAAGGGCTAATAAAATAAATAAAACAGTGGATGTTTTTTTTTCTTCGATTTCTTTCGATAACAAATTCAGTAAATACCGAATTAAAAATACATAGTCACCATTCGTTTGCGGGTTTGCCTTCATTGTCCCGAACGAAATCACCAATACTTTACTGTCTGTTGTACCATCGAGCCGAGGTGTCGATGCCTCTATGACGTATCTCATTATTTCGCTGCGATCTTCGTGGACTTTATCATTCTCCTTGATCTTTCGTGATAGCCAATAATTAGGAATTTTGTCAATCTCCCTCGTCTTCATAAACGTCCGTGTCAAACGTTGTTTACTCATGTTCGTTCCTTTCTCTTATTTACATGCACTATCTTTTCGTAAAAGTGCATATCTAGTATACAATAATCTAACAAACGCCCCAGAACCCCTATTTATTTCGTTATTGGTACGATATCGTTGATTGGAAGTTTAACAAGAAATTGTGACTCAATATTTTCGGTGAATCGTTTTTCCTCTTCTTATATTTTTTGAGACTTCTTATATTATCCCGGTAGCTGAGACACTAATATGTTTTTTTATCTTTTATTAATGATTGTAGTAAGAATATTAAATATTTACAAGGTTTCGCGTTGTCGTCTACCAATACGAATCCTATCTAGTCAACTTTCGCTTTTTCTTATTCACTTTCATCATTCGGGATGTCGTATCGTCTTGTACATGTATGCTTTTTGTATATTTATATTCACAAATATACATATATATACGACGTTATACCTAATTCGTTTTAGGTAAATGGGAAAAGGTATATCAGTGCATACACGAACGAGCCCACAAATTTATAATCGTCGTACATTCAGCATCGATATACATTTGTATTATCATTGTCGTACTTTCTCAACCACGCAAAAGATACGGGTGACCGACGAGCAATCCGTCCTCGATGCTGAGCTTGGGATATCAAGATCGGAAAAAAAGTTCGCGCGGCTGGTCAGTTGTTTGTTTTTCTATGAACCATTGACTCGCTATTTCTCTGCCCCGCTCAAAGATACGAGGAAATATCTACGCTGCAGAGAAAAGAATTCAGTGCGATTAACAAGAAAAAAAATCGCTCTTTCTCCCACCCAATAAAAAAAACATTAATATTCGTTGCCCAAGACCATTCGTAGTGGATTCAGCATTCTCGCGCCATGCAAAAAAGAATAAAACGAGGAGCAATAGGCGAAAAATGAATCGGCTGGTCGTCAAGGTGCTCAGGGCGAAATTATATGCTGATTAATAGTTTCTTCGGTCGATCCTCTGCCATCGTGAGTACGAAAAGAAACAACAATAATAATAATGAATAATTGTTATTAAAACTATAAGAATAAATGCCAAGCAAAAAACTAGGAGTTTACACAACGATCACCATCTACGTGTTTGATTCGTGGAATTATCGTGGATCACATTTATCTCGCTTTCTGTATCACGTACTCATTTTCTTTTTTCTTTTCTTCAATGAATTTTCTTTTTTTTCCCATTCGCTCGCTCTCAATCTCTCTGACTATATTTCTCTCTCACGCACTCTCGTATATTTTTGTTTTTTTTTCGCATTGCTGATTTTTTTACGACTACTCACCCACCGACGACGAACAGGTCATCGGCAGCTTTATGCGGACCGAGTTTGTTAGGCAGAGGCAGAAGAGGCACTTTTCCTCATGATAACTCTTGATTTTCGCGCAGTTGGCGTCGTCTCTTTTTGCTCCATAATTCGTGGCAGTCCTGCCAGGTTGGCAATTGCGGTGCTGGCATTCTAAAATCAAAGAATTTCTTGTGAAATAAAATATAATGCACCATAAGCTGTTTTATTTTCAGCACGATGCACACTTTTTGTGTGAATGCATTATGTAGGCATATATGAAGAGTCTCATTGCTCAATTAAACGTAATTCAGGAAAAGATGGAAATAATGGTTTAAAGCTCAAATATCTGCAAACACTTCGTTCGTCGATACACTCCGATATTTTTTTTTTACGTACTGTTCCGGCTGTATATTCTTCAACCAGGCACTTTTGAGAGCGTCCGCTGCGGTAATACGCTTCTCCGGATCGAGCTCGAGCATCTTGTCGAGCAAATCCAGAGCTGGTCCTGGCATAAATGAGAAATCTTCTCTAAGGCGACGTCTGTGAGACTTTTTTGGTTTAAGCGTGTGCCACAGTGGCAATTTTATAACTGACGGCCATACAGCCGGTGTCGGAGTTCCGCACACTCGTGAAATCATTTCGAGTTGCATCATCTCTATGTTTGCCTGTTTTTCAAAATTCACAAAAAGAAAGTAAATATTAAATATCGTGAAAATCGACAAAGTCTATAATAAAAAAAAAAATTATAAGCTATGCTTTAATTACTAATTCATCGGTCATACCTGAAACAGTGCCTTTTTAGAAAATAATTCACCGAGTATGCAGCCACAGCTCCATACGTCAATCGCCGGCCCGTAACGTTCTTCGCCGAGGAGCAATTCGGGCGGGCGATACCACAGAGTTATAACTTTGTTTGTATACGGTCTGTGTCTGTCCTCGGCGTTATATAATCGAGCTAGACCGAAATCAGCTAATTTGACTTCTCCCCTAAAAAAAAGAAATTGGAAATTACGCGAAATTGTCGTTTTTTATTTTTAAATCATACAATAGTTTATCAAATCTTACCTGTTGTTCATCAAGATATTTGAACATTTAATGTCACGATGCAGAAAATTTTTCCCATGACAGTAATTCAAACCATCGAGAAGCTGTTTCATTATACTTGCATTATTCATCTCATTGAAATCCACCATACCAGACTCCAAGAGGCCCATAAGATCATGGTCCATGTACTCAAAAACGAGATAAAACGATCCTTTGTCCTGAAAGTTTGAAATAATTTATGAAAAAAAAAATATTTCGAATGATAAAGATTTTAATACGGGAAGTGAGTGATATGTTTTATGTACCTTTCGAAAATCTAGGGCGTCCTGCTTGTCGGTGACGATTTCACGCAAATTTACGATATTTTTATGATTTAGCTGACGAAGTATTTTGATTTCCCGTACCGCGGTGATAGGAAATCCTTCCTTTTCGTTCTCAAGTCGCACTTTTTTCAGCGCAACGAGAACAGAAGCTCGTTTATCTTGCGCTTTATATACCTGGCCGTAAGTACCCTCACCAATCTGCGCGATCATTTGGAAAACGTCGACGCATCTCTCGCCCCAGTCTCTTCCACCCGATGCTTCCATCGGCGGATAAGAGTTTCGAGAGCTTCGTCTCTTCAGGATCTTCGGTCTCTTTAACTTTGGTTTTGGTGCTACACGATCGAGCGTTGTCCTCGGTGGGGTTGCCGTAGCGTCATCTTCACCGCTAAAATCTTCCGAACCAGGGGCAACTGAAATTTGTTTGTATTTTACAAAACAATGATTAAAAGTAAACGAAACGATTGTACTTTTACGCAAAATATATTTTTAATCGACTTACCGGGTGGCATGGGCAAGTCTTTGATACTCTTTTTCGCTGGAACTTTGCTGGCTGAGGTTCCCACAATCTTCGCCGGTTGTCCTTTAGTCGGGGGACTCGGCGAGCGACTAGGGGGCGAGTCGATGCTTTCGAGATCGTTTTGATTGATGCCCGGTGGCAGAGGGAGCCTCGAGAGACTTTTGGTCTTGAAAGACACTATTGGAGGTTTCGGTGGATCGATGGACTTCAAAGGTACCAAATTATTGGGAGTGTTGAATTTAGAAATCGCCGTGGGCGTCGGAGGTGGTGCCGGAATATTTGGCAAAGAGGATGCTGGGAGCAGTACGCCATCAGCGAGAGGTGGCGTCCGTCCGCTCATCACGTTCGAGTGTTCGTGATAAAACGCGTTGTTGTTAATCGCTGAGGGCACGGTCGGGACGATCGACGTTGGTACCGCGAGCGTTGGCGTTGTGCCGCTACTGCCGTTGTTACTAACCCCGTGTCCGGTCATAACAACGCTGTTGTTCGTAGCTGGAACTATCGGTGAATTATGTACAATAATATTTGGCGATATATTCAGGCGAGGAGTCAAGACGTTCGCGACGATCGCGGGTGAGGTTGCGATCGGCAGAGGCGGTGTTTTTCCGGCAAGAGAATTTTCATCGGGGATCGGTGGAACGCGTCCTGCCGTTGAGACAGGTACCGGAATATCGGTGACTTCAACAGTCTGAGTCGTCTCGGGATTGCTGGGCTGAGGTGGTTGGACCGTTCCGGGCCGGCCGTTGGCAGGTAATTTTTCCGGTGTCGATGGCAACGGAGGAACTCGCACCTCGCTGGAATCCTTCTCGTCCGTTCCTTCGATTATTTGCACATCGTCCTGACTGCCAGCCTTTTCCTTCGCCTCCTGAAGGCGCTTGTAAGCGAGCTCTCGCATGTTCCGATCCTTAACGAGCTCAGCGAACAAACTCGTTTCGCTTATTTTCGCCTGAACGCGCAAATTTCTGGTAGGGCTGCGCGGATTGCGAGAACGCTGCGGCGAGGGCGATGGTATCCTCGATGGACGCGGACTCTTTGATTTGTGCTTGCGAGTCGTTTTGTGTGACTTGCTCAGTGGCGAGCGCGACTTCTTTTTTGGAGAGCGACTTCGTCGTCGGGAGCGGGATCGGGAACGCGACTGCGCGGTTTTTCTCCATCTACCAGGAGATCGGGATCTTGACCTCGACAATGGCATAGGAAGCCTGAAAAAAAAAACAAATAAGCGCGTAAATCTTGATCTTTTTATAAAATCACACAAGTAGAATATTATGTTTATCATTCACTCCATTACCTCGATACCGGACTTCTCGTGGATCTTGATTTCCGCTTGTCTCGTCTATCCTTCTCGTGATGCCTGTGTCGTCGATCGATCTCGTCCCTTCTTCTTCGTTTGCTGGAAGGTGAAGTGGCTGACGACCCGGTCAGAGAGTCAGAGGTGCGTCGTCTGTGTCCGCTCGGGCTTGGACTGAATTCTCTGCGTCTGACGACTGACGGGCTTGGAGAATGCCTGATCCGATGGATGCTCGGACTGAATTCTCTTCTCCTCGGCGGACTGTGATCCCTCCGTCTCGAGGGTGGGCTAGGACTGTGTGGCCTTCTCCTCGAGCTGCTGCTGTTAACAACGGGACTCATGGTGCGTCGTAGAGCATGAACGGGACTGTGACTTCGTCTCTGCCTGTCGCTGATGCCGTGGTGCTCATGCTGATGCGACTGCTGGGTAGACTGTTGATGATGGTGATGTTGCTGCTGGTGATGGTGCTTCGAGCTCGTACTTTCCGGCGTGAGAGCCCGAGGCGGGAGCAGCGGCGTATGCGGCGATTCCGTGTGTCTCGAACTCATGACGTTTATCGACGACGGCGGCGGAGTCGTATCGTGATCATCCCGGGGCTGGGGAGACTCGAGTTCCATGTCGCTCGGTGAACGTCTGCTGCGCTCATCTTCCCTCGGGGTCGCCGGAGAGATCGGCGAGGTGCTGTCTTTCAGAGGCAACGGCGGTGATTCTGGCCAGCTTTCAGGACCGTCCACACTTCCGATCGTGTCGGGCTCCGGCGTGACGATCACGCTCGAGTCTCTCAGATTCGTTCGATCTCTGGAGCTCGGACTTCTCGAGGCGCGCTTCGATTTTCGCTTCCTCTTCTTACCCGTGCTTGAGCCAGGACTCGCGCTTCGTTTCTTCTTCTTCTCACGTTTGTGCTTCTTCTCCTTTCGACGGGCATATCTACGGGACTCCTCGTTGACGTACTCCGGCGTGCAGGAACCGACCGCCGTCGCCTCCGCCCCTGCTGGGCCTCTGTCCCTGATGTGCACGTTCCCGGACTGTTGCTGAGAGCTCGTCGCCGCTGGTGGCCCCGAAGAAGACGTTTCCCCGGCCTCTTCCGGTGAGTATCGTCTGTGCTCTCGCACCACCCGATGTTTGACCGTTGCGATCGGAGGCGACGGAGACAAGCTTATCGGCGACGCGCCCAGCTGCCGTCCAGGACTCGTCGCGCAGTAATATCGGCTTCGCAGCCGCGATTCCGCTATCTCGTTGTCCGTGTAACTATTTCCACGACTCTCCTCAGACTGGATCTCACCAGCTTCCGGCTCCGAGAGATCCTCGCTGCTCACGTCCGAATATTCCACCAATGGTTTTATAACCGACGATGCTACAGTCGGCACATTGTCTACTGACTTGTCCCGCGATCTCTTCTTCTTCTTCTTCCCTGAACTCTTGCTCTTTCCATGCTTTCGGTGCTTCTTTTCTGACACTTCGTAAACATGTCGACTTATATCACCACTCTCGCGTCTTCTTGACTTGTAACGTCCATTGCGCTCAGAGTCACGACCGCTAGGCATGTCACCTACTGAACACCGTACAAATTAGAAAATTGATAAAAATTGCCTTCGTACAACACGATATCGCTCCGCCGTGGGTCATCGATAAAAAAAAAATATTTTCAATTTTCACAGCTCGAAAAGAAAAATTAATAAAATTAATTAATGCATTTACCGATCAAATTTTGAAAAATTCAATGTGGACACGTTTGCTGTTTCAAATTCGTGAACGTAAAATTCCATTCGACAATTACATCAATGTATGAAAGGTTTCTCACACAGTTAAAAATGAAAACGTTTGTAACGAAGATAAGCAACATTTTAAAAAACAAGTACTGTAAGCTACAAATAATTGAATCACACACAATGCACAAAAATATATGTATACATACAATTATCGTTGGTGTCTAGTAGTATTAGTATGTGGATACGGGAAAAAAAAGAAAAAGAGACTGAAAAAGGATTTTAACGAATTTCGTAAAAAACTGGAAATACTTAAAAATCGAAGTGGGGAACGTATTTTTGACGTCGACACCGTGAACTTCGAGTGTGAAATTGGTCGTAGAATTGTCAATTTTCACAACATGATAGTAAACGACGGCGTAACTTTTTTTTCGCACGAGAATATTCGCGAGCCGCCATTTGTCGGTCCGAACTCACGGTATAGGCCGTAGGGAGTTGGCCGATGTGTCCACCATTTTTTTTCACGGTTAAATATGGCTGGGGGGTAGTCACGTAAGCATTGAAACGCACATTACGATAAAACGTGAGGACACTCGTTACTCACGTGCAATTCTCGTATGTCTCAATACTCCAGGGTATCGCAGTCTCTTGCATCGGGGATGTTCCGATAGGTAGAGATGACGAATTATCGATGGGTTACGTCCTCCCGGGGGCTTTTCCTCCTCAAATTCCCGTGCGCCAGGCCGTTTTTCTCACAGATATTAATTCTTGTTTCAAACGCGGCTCTTTATCGTTCAGTTAAAAATTAATATCGGCAATGTCGACATAAACATCGAGCAATCATTATCTTATTTTACTGAATTTCGATGCATCATATTTCATGGATTTTTCTCTGGATTATTATTTGGCTCTCGTCATAGTTGGAGGTAGGAGCTTTCTGGGAAAAGTAGAAGCAACGAAGTCAGAATAAAGAAGAATGATAGTTCTATAGGGCGACGTGTCGCATGTTTTTTTCAGTCACCAAACGTCCGATGGATGGCGTTAGGATCGAGAATGTAGTAGTATGCGTGACCCCACTCCAGCTGAATGGGGGAATGAAAGGCACGCCTGTAGCTTAGAGTAGGGTAAACACGCTCTGATTCTTTCTCTCTCACTCTTATTTCGTGATTCGGTGGGGTTCTCCATCCGTCGTGATCGTGCGTAGCACAATTGCATCAGCAGTGAGGTTCTCGTACGCTCACTTTCAATACAGCGTATATGTATGCACATTTACAAGTTTCTTTCTTCATTTTTTCTATAATAATTGAGTAAAAACACCCAGGCCCAAATTTAATTAATAAATCCAAACCCAAATTCGGCCTGGGGAAAAAATGTTATATACTACAAACATTTTTTATTCGTAAAAGGTTTCTGTAGCGTAGTGGTTCAACGTACGGTTGCGGGCCAGGAGGCTTGAGATCGGTCTTCGTGTTGAAATTATTTTTTTTTTAAATTACAAAACAAAAAATGTAATGTTAAATCTTTAGCCAAGTATTTTCACATAAAACGAATCCAAGCCTAAATATAATCAAACGCCCAACCACAAATCCACCCGAGGGGAAAAAATTTATTTATTTATTTATTTTTATTTATATATTTTTGGGCTTCATTCGTTTCATTCAAAAAATACTTAAGTAAAATTGAACATATTTCACATTTTTAGTTTTTCAATAAAATATTAAATGCTGAGCATTGAATTCAGGCTTCCCGCTCCGCAATCAGGGATTAGACCACTATAGATAATGAGTATCTGAGAATATAAAAAAGATATTAGAAGAATATAAATATATAAATTTTTGTACCCTCTGGCGGGTTTGGGGTGAGATATTTGTTTAAATTACGCCACAAACATCTTTTATAAGTGATATAAATTGTTTGTAATAAAGGCTAGGGATCGGCAACGAGAAAAAGAGAGAACGCGGATCCCCCAGTTTCAGATTGCCAATGAGAAAGAGAGAGAACGCGGGTCCCCCAATTTCTGATTGGCATCGAGAAAGAGAGAGAACGCGGGTCCCCCAATTTCTGATTGGCGCGTGGCCGGTGAGGAGTGACCGAGCGTCCCTTCTTCATCGCCAAGTCACAGCATGAGAGCAAGAGAGACGCACTGCGTTCCGTATAGAGAGGAACGAAAATAGTCTCTATGAAATGTGTGGGTAATCGGTGAGAGCGTCCGTGAGTTCCGATGCTAACGCCATCCAACGAAATGGGGAACGAAGCTAGGCCGTCCCCCAATTTTATTGGCGACACTCTTATAACATAGGAACTATCGTTCTTCGTTGGTTGCATAAACTATGGAGTACGAACAGTATGTAGAAAAAGTCACTAGCTGGTTTATTCATTCTCTTATCGACAGAATAATGTCCATAATGGTATCTGTTTCCGCCACTGATGACGACACTGTCGATTTCTCGTCCATTCCGCGGGCGTAGATAATAATTAAATATTTCTATAGAATTCTAATTAAAAACGCTAGTTAATGGATAGAGGAATTAGGAGCACATTAAGAGCAATTTATTGAGCCCTGAGAGAGCGTTTTCCGTTCTCGCGTTTTCGAGAGAGCTTGTTTTGATTGTTCGTTTTTTTATTATTAAATAACTTTTTTATAAAAAATGTTACATTTGGAGCAATTTCATATTCTTTTTTTTCGTTTTTCCCTGGCACAAAAAGACAAACGATACAATTTAATTTGATCGTTATTAAAGACACGTAATGTCCATACGAACACACGAAGAAATCGACGCTTTCTTACAAAGTCTAGCACATTTCGATATTCATCACGAAAACTAGCATGTTTCGGCTTTCTCCACGAAAACTAGCACGTTTCGACATTGGCCATGAAAACTAGCATGTTTCGACATTCGCGCCACAAAAACTAGCACGTTTCTCCAGGAAAACAAGTATATTGCTTTCGGATTTTTGAGCTGAAAATTAGTCTAATTTTGCAAAATGAGATCAGAAAGGGAATTGTTAACATTAGATGGATTTTTCTGAACAAATTCAATTTGTTTATGCAAAACAGAGATGTTTTCGAAGTTTAAGCTGAAAGGCGGTATAATTTTTCAAAAGGAGATTAGAAAAAACAAGTTGTGTCAATTTATTTATATGCTAAATATGAATATATGTTTTTGAAGTTTTTAACTGAACATCGGTATAATTTTACACCATAATGTGAACAATTCGTTTTCTAATTTCCTTTTGGAAAATTACACCGATTTTCAGTTTATAATTTCGAAAACATCTCTATTTTGCATAAACAAATCGAATTTGCTTATAAAATCCACCCAATGTTAACAATTCTCTTTTTGATCAAAACTCTGAAAGCAATATACTTGTTTTCCTGGAGAAACATGCTAGTTTTCGTGACAAAAGTCAAAACGTGCTAGTTTTCGTAGCGAATGGTGAAACATGCTAGTTTTCGTGATAATAAATATCGAAACGTGCTAGTCTTCGTATAAATGCCGAAACGTGTTAGCCTTCGTAAGAAATCTGAAACGTACTGCTAGTCTTCGTAAGAAGCGTCGAAATAAAATGTCAGCTTCTGAGCCCCGCATGGTGGCAAATACAAAAAAAAAGTGGTCGCACCCTCTAACGCGAACGATCCCTCATCGACAAATGTCAAAATATATACAATAACGTAATGTAACAAGTTTATTAGTTGTATAGAGAAAAAAAAAGAAATTACGTAATTTATTCGCTGTGGCAAAGAGAGGATGAGCAACTGCCGTAGCGATCGGGTTCGAAATTTAATAGTCATCGAGCTCAAACGTGCGCCGCGCTGTGCTTGAGAACGGACACGGGCGGAGGTGAAATACAAAAAGAATGAGCGAGACACATACGAAAATAAGAAAAATATACATCAAGACCCTGGGGAAAACGCCACACGCTGGCACATTCTTAGACATGTTATATTAAATGTTGGACATATATACATATATATTTGTATACACATATATGTAAGATATACTATATATAAGAAGGGTTCGCTATAAATATCTACACAGAGGCACACTTCTCATCGTATATGGGTTGACGAACCAATGAGCAGGAGAGGAGAGGGAATAACGCCGATGCACGAATTCTCGCGTAATTTAATCGTTCGCGTTACAACATTTCCGTTTGGACCTGAAATTATGAACACACTCGTTACATGCAGTTTAAAATTTGTTGTAATAATAAAATATGGCGAATATTGAATATATTGCATCGTTCCAAAAAAAAATTACTTTTTTTTTCTCGCAGATATACACGTTTAATATTATACATATATACTTTCAGGGAGATGAATAAGCTCAATAAAGGATCAACGTGTACATAAATACCCGAATAAATATTTTTTTAGTCAGAAATTTGGCACTGTAAAAAAATATATCTTATCGTAATTTTTCAATAAATCAACTTCTTTAAAATTTATTCGAGCTACAAATGTTGAAATTTTTCATTTTTTTTCGTGATTTACAGCAAGACTCGTCGGAAAATATATATACTGTGTATTTTTTGTAAAGTATTCGAGAGTAAATCTTGGAAATTGCATCGAAAGTCAATAAATTTCCTAAGAAAATATCTTTCGAAGCACGCTGCTTTTGATGTACATAAATATCAGGATTTCGTAGTGGTGAGTCATTTTTCTTCACCCAGATGATGTTCATACTATATATATATTAATACTTTGACTGTGGTACAATTATTTCTCGAGCATGATAACATAATATTATGTATTGTTATTCGAGTTAGGGAATTTCGAGGATGCTGTTGGCGCGTAGGATCGTATTCGCATCGCGATGTTTTCTCGTGCAATCACCCGCCGTAATATGTACAAAACACAGCGGAAAATAGAGAAAGACGGGGGAGGCATCCGCGTGTTTCAGGGCCACAGAGTAGGCGAAAAATGCGGGAAAGAAGGTTCTGTCCGTCTCGCTCCGGCTCGAAAGATATAATAGTAACGCGCTCGCTCGAGCGTACGCGGCGACGATGACAACGATCAGACCTATACGCGACTGGCTAAATTAAAAATAGCCGAGCAGCCACTTGGTCTCTGTTAGCAGCGAACGGCTCGCGTCGACTAAATTTTCGGCCGAGCTCTATTTATTCGGCCGGGTTTAAGAAAACCGTAACTGCTCTCGTCTCTCTCTCCTCCATCTTCCGTTCGATACTTTTGCTTTTTATTTTTCCACAAGATCAAGTCCTGAGGTAAAATCTCCCTATTGTCATTATCATAATTATTTTGTGAGTGCGTGTTATTCAACGAAAGAGTAACGAAATTCGTTTGTCGCGACGGTGCGTGGGGACGTTTGGACTGACGATTCCGGGGCTCATCACCGTCTGTGATCATCCCCCCGCATCATCTCTCATTGCGCCCCGCGCGCATAATACTATTTATTCGACGAAAAAAGGCGCGGGATTGCGCCCTCTTTCATCCACTCACGGAGCGCATATCCCCAGTTTTCGAACAATTAAAAAAATCAAGGCCGTCTGTTCGGTTTTTCACTGCTTTGCTCAACACCACATACTGGCACCCACTCTGTGTTAAAAAAAATTGCTGAAAATTCAGTACACTGTCAACCAATTTCCGCAACCCCTTCCACAAAGCAATCATTCCGTGTGTGTCGCTCCAAACTTTCATCGTTCATAAAAATTAAACGAAAATGAGCCTAATAATTATATTAGTATTATAATAATAATAATTACATTAGCCTAATAATTATATTAATTATAACCGCAATCGACCAAATCGCGTTCATATCTCATGACCATACGCATCGCTAATTTATCGCGTCTCTCGCTTTGCCAATCTTACAGCACACACTCGCGCACACGTCGCTGTAACGCAGAAATAAAATATTTTTCGAAATGTGTACTTGCACCAGATAAAAAAAGAGAGCTTGTCGTCTCTAATACTTATAATATAATAAAATAACAATAATAATAACATGTATTTTATAACGATAAAAAAAGAAAAAGGCTTTCGAAGAAAAACAAATTCGGATATGCTGGAAGAAGCGGCAAGAATGAATGTAGCGTAGATGCGGGGGATATTGCATATAATATTGCGGGGTGAGAATAATAATTTGTGTTGTATTTTGGAGAGGGGTGCGGGGAGGGAGGGGGCGCACGCGCGAGGGAACGCAAAGCTCTGTTCTGTCGGTCTCGCGGTGAGATAGGTCAGCAGAGCTTCGCAGTAGTGAAGGAACGAAGCTGCGAGAACGTTCAGCGGGGTCGAAGAGATTCGCGCGTGACGTCTGCGCGTGCGTTTGTGCTTGCGAGAGAGGGTGCCTGTGTTTTTATTCATTGGTGTGTGTTGGTTCATCGTGCTTCTCTCGTCGACGGCTTTTACGAAAATATAAATGCTGTGCAGATATAAATATTGCAAGTGGTGAAGCAGGGCTCGTGTTCGAAGGGCAGCCTGCTCTGATACCCGAATAAGATGCTGACACCGGGAGCAAGAAGATGATGGTGTGCCCGCACCGCTCACATTTATAAAATAAAATCTAACGGGCGGGGGAACGAAAATAGGTGTATTATACTCTGGGAGAAGAAAAAATAAGCTCTCCCACGCGCATATCGCCGGGGAGAATAAACGACGACGTCGCTCGAAGTACGCCGGAGCAACTCGACCGGCGTTTTTTTTGCACCGTCCCCGCTGATCGTCGTCGTCGTCGTCGGGGAGACCGCGTACCAGTCTCTCGCGCACCCCGGCGTGCGCCTCCGATCATGTGAGTGCGCGTGGCTGACCAAACCATCAGTTTCTCCTTACCTGAACCATCTTGTTGGATTAACGAAAACAACAAACCGGAGATTCCATTAGCACGATGGCCGATAGCGAAGGCGGCTCGGAGCAGGATGACGTATCATTTCTACGTACGGTCAGTCCAATTCTCATACATTCATGCATCTTTTTTTATCCTATATCTTCAACTATATTGTATATATTATTTATGTTTTCTTTTTTTTCATATACTTACAGTCAAATAAATTAATATTTATATGACAGATAAGAGACCAAAGTAGATAAACTATATGCATGGATTACATATACATTTGGTGAAATTTGGACTTTTTTTTTCTTGCAATTATTAATCGATATATTGATTATTTGAAATGCGTCATTCTTTCAAGAAATGTTTTATCGATAACTTTTGTATACACATATTATTGGGACGTGGATATTTTTCATATATCATCAAAAACGCGACCGAGAGAGCTTTACACCTATCTCTTCTTTTTTTGCACCATTACATATACACGAATACGTATGTATAAAAATATAAACATTCCGTATTATTACAGTACATATATTTTCAAAAAAAACATATCAGACTATGTTTAAAAAAACACATTCTTTCCAAACTCTAGTCGGTAAAAAAATTACTATACTAACATGCTGAGCAAATGAACTTTTCGAAGAGGAAATATAATAACGTCTGTTATTTTTTCACAAAATATATTAACTGATTTGAAGAAAAGTGTTCATATATCGACTTTCCATATATCGATCTCTCTCTCTTATTGTTACTCATAGTTTGTATCCCGTGATACCACTTGAACATTCCTTAGCACCGAAGGTTTTTTACATTTTATATTATTCCGTATTCTACATTTATTATGCATCATTATTTCGTACTGTTTTCACCATTCAATTCCTTTTTCATAACATAGTGTAAACGTACCATATCTCGGCCACATAAAATCATTTTTCGGACTCCTAGAGGTTGTATTTTTATGGAATTTAATCTAACAAACCATTATACTCCAACCAAAATTTTCTTTAATGTTTGTCTATGTTTTTCCTGCACACATTTAGGAGATAAAAAATATCTGTTTATTATTAACTATTAAAATAATAGTCGAGATTTGGTGCAGGCTGAGATTAGGTGCACCTGCCCTACTACTTTTCATAATATGACCATGAGAGGCCAAGTTTTTAACCAAACGTATTGTGACAATTTGTTTTCGTCCATCTGAATCGTTGATGGAAGAGTCGAATTTCTTGATGTCAAGATAGACCGACTCACCAACATTTGGAAAAAAAAACGTTTGCTTTTTCCCCCTTTTGTTGGGACAGTTGGGAGATAGCTGTTAATAAATGGCCAACGTGTGAAGAAGGAGGAGAAGAAGGAGGAGGAGAAAAAGGGGTTGATCCGAGAAAATACTGTGATGGATGTTCTGACAATGTTGGCGTAATTGAAGCACCTTAAAGCCGTACCTCGGCGTCGCTTTCGCGGTCACCCGTTCGCGCGACCCTGACCTCCTGATACACTTATCGCTATATATACGAGCACGCATACATAACGCACTCGAAACGCCGGGGTGCAGAAGAGTGTGCAAAAGCTCTTCCCGATGCCCTGCGCATCCTCCTCAGGGCTCTTTCTCCAATCTTCATTATACTTATTCTATATTATTATATACATATATATAGTACATATACTATATATGAAAATATATCGCCCGCCACCGCCGCCACAATCCCTTTTCTCCGTGACCCTGTATAAAGGGGATTGAGACCTCGAATCTTCTCTCTCTCTCTCTCTTCGCTCTTTATTTATCCTTTTTTCTCACTTTCACATTGAAAGTGCGGAAAATGTCTCTCCCGTTCATGCCCGAGTCAACACGCATGTATCGACCCTCATTGTTTGAAGAGCAACTCGTGTATCCCTCGAGGGCACGCAAACACTTTCACCGCATGTACACGCTTATTCTCTCGCCTGCCTTTTTAACCTCGATTTGTGGCAACACTCATTATGCCGAGCGCTTTTTTTATAGCGCTGACACGCTGCTGCTAAAGGGAGGAAAAAAGTCGGAAATTCCTGCAAAAAATATATAACAAGTTGCGTGAATATCGCCCTTCGCAGAGCTCAAATCCGATAGAATAATGGTTATCGTCTCTTTATTGTGCGTGAACAAAAAATTGAAACGAATATTAAGGAATGTTTTGGAAAAAAAATTTTTTTATTGAAGATTTGTAGTTTCTCGCTGGAAATCTACGACAAAAATTTTCGACAAAGTGAGATATGAAAAATAAACAAAAAAAAAATGATACAGAAATATAAGAAAAAAAAAGAGACTCGTGAAAAAATAATATCAGCATTTCTTTCGTCGCTTGACTTTGATGCACTTTTTCTGCCTTCGCATGCTCTCCTCCCGAGCGATTTTGATGTAAGCCGCTTTGTCCTTGTCGGACATACTGCACCAAATTTTAGCGGCTCTAACGGCAACCTCGGTTACCTTCTTCGAAGGATTCTCATAATAAGTCTTGAGATAAAATACTATAAAGGGATTGTAGTGTGCGATGTTTTTTTTCATTTGTCCCAACGACTTTCCGCACTTGGATCCTCTTGATGATTTTGAAGCTTTCGGCTTTACTTTGCAACCGCATGCACTTTTTCTTTCCTCCTTTTTTTTTGGTTGACAACTACTCGATGAAAAAAAACCTTCTTGAACCTGCTGCATAGTCGGATCGTCCTGCTCCATATTTTCCCTGTCAATTCAACATTTTGCCCATTACACTACTTTTTCCAATCAAATTACTCTCTTATTATCAATTTATATTCCTCATTTTATATATGTCATCCATATGTAACGTATGTCAAATTTGAGAAAGCTCGACCGAGTAAAAATTGACACAATAATTGCTGTAACCTATTTACATAAAGGGCCTCTCAATTTGTGTACAGTCAAATACCTCAGATTTTATACTTATATTTTAAACCTATATTTCCGTGCGATATATTTCAATAAAAAAATGTACCAAAATTAATAATTATGCTTTTTATTTAGAACCGAACGAAAGAAAAAAAAGGACGTTTCACCATAAAAATTGAAAATTTATAGTAATAATAATTTGTTGTTGATGCTTTTTTAGGCCTCGAAAACTTTGATATTTATCTTCAGCAAGAGAGAGAGAACCCTTCTATTAATATTCCATAGAAAAAAAACTATAGGATTGTAAGAGATGATCCAGTGGAGTTCAAGCAAAGGTCACTCGATCCGATCGATGACTCATCTTTAGGATTGGCCCATTTGGCAAATACGTGCGTGAAAATAAATAAATTTGAGTAAAGTTTTGGCCCTATTCGCAAGTTGTCCTTAAGAGTTTAGTGCGTTTCGTGACCACTATTTTATCGCTCACGGTCGATAAGCCGGAAATAAATTATGCGAAGAAAAAAATAATAATAAAATAGAAATTGATGAAGTTGGTAAAAGTATAAGATCGTGGAATATTACCTAAACTCTTCCTGCATATTCATGTCTTCATCCATTTCTCAAAAAGTGTAATTTTTTCTTTAATTTATTTATTCTATCGGCTATATGCGTTTACTTGAGAATTTGAGATGTCAAAATGGGACGAACGAGAAGGAATCTTGTCAGATCTTGACGAGCGAAACAAACGAGCGACAGCTTAAGATATCAAGTTTTTTATATTCATTTTGAAATCTACGCACTATCGATTTTGAGAAAATTCATTAAAAAATACAGAAATTACTTTTTTTAAATATCCATTATTATTTTGTTATCGTACACGAGCGTTACCGCACTTATTTGACAAAATCATTATTGTATAATTTATATAAATTTCTTTAGTGACAAAGAACGTTTTTTTCATCGTGTTTTTAACAAATTTCAATTCCCTATACATTTAACATGTAAAATGTTTATGGTAAAAACATGACGTCTAAATTTCACCAATTTATCATGAAAAACTTATTTCTTCCAAGTTTCTCCAGAATTTTTATAATTAAATTTTTATCTTATCGAAATTGTTCTTATTTTATTTTTATTTATAACTTTTTTTCATTGAAGCACCATTGGTAAAAATTTGCAACGATACTCACTTATTTTCTCATTTTTGCAGGAAGACATGGTATGTCTGTCTTGTACAGCTACCGGAGAGCGAGTTTGTCTTGCCGCCGAAGGTTTTGGCAATCGGCATTGTTTCCTCGAGAATATAGCTGACAAGGTGATTCTAAACTTTTCATATCCATTGATTTTTTAAACGAAAAATTCACTTAAGGATCTCGCTGGATTGAAATTTTTAAATCAGAGTCACCATACAACCTGTTTTTTTTATCGTTATATTATGGGGGAACATAATCTTCATGCATGGGATTTTGAAATGAAAGAAAAATCACAAAAGCAAAGAAAATTGATTTTTTGTAAGAGAAAAACTTGTATTACATCGAGTATGGATTGATTTTTTAGAACATACCCCCAGACCTTTCACAATGTGTCTTCGTGATAGAGCAGGCTCTCTCCGTGAGAGCTTTGCAGGAATTGGTCACAGCGGCTGGCTCGGAGACGGTAACGTACCAAAAAATATTCACTCAAAAAATAATACAATAAAATATATAGCAAAAGAGAAAACGAAAAAACAGAATTAAAAAGAAAATTAAATGTTAAATAGATGGAATGCATTAGAAACATTGAAATAGGAGTCGGCCATAAAAAATATTTGTTTCCTGTTGTTATCGATTGAACATAATTAAAATACTTATATATATATAAGAGAAACCCGCCAACTTTCCGATCGCTTTCTCGAATCTCGATCGCAACTATACAGTGAGGTCAGGCTGAATCCAAAGAAACTATAGATATAGTGTCAAATTCTACGATGCCCAGAAAATTAGTCATTAATAAAAATAAATTTTTATGACAATCTTGAACTCTGATAAACTCGTCTAAAAAATTGATGTTATTTTTAGGGTTGAAGCTCGTCATGAGAATATTTTTTATAAATAATTGTAATTATAATAATTACCGATACTGCTAAGAGTGTATTCTGAACGCCTTCTCTACCTTATACAGTATATAATTTACCGTATAAATTTACTTTTTGCTGGGATTGTCGGTCCCATACATCCTTAAAGAAAGCGATCGTCGAGTTGAAGAGTTCCCCTCGTTATTGCTCCACGAAACACCTCGAAATGACCTTATTATATCATGTATGAGCCTTCGATGCACTTAGAATATGCGAAAAAATGTAAAAATTAGAAACAACGTTTTTAATGAACGAACATAATTTATCGAAAATTTTTTTTTAGCCGTGCATTCTAGATGCATCACGTATGTCCTAGAACGTGTTGCATGCGTCTTTTGTGCGTCACACAAACGAATAAGTCAACAGGACGAACAAAAATACTTTATGAAAATTGTTTTGTTGACCAATTTGAACCATCCGATATATTACGACCCTTTTTTCATTGTTTTCTTTTATCTTTTATTTATTTTTTTCTTATTGAGTGAAAATATCACTCGATTGTATTATCTTGTCAATAATAAATGTAATCCCATAATCTTTCTGTTAGCAATGTCCGATTTACCGTGTCATTCAGTTCACTTTCCAACCACAAGTTTATGTTTTTTTTTGTTTTATTTTTCCAGCAGCAAGCCACCTTAGTAAGTATTTATCGAATTAGACCTGGCTTTTATTATCATTTAGTCTAATCAGTTTGTTTTATATGTTGAAGAAATGTCAGACAGTGCTTAGCTTTGTATTAATTCACTAATTATGTAATATGAATTCTCTTTACGTCTATCCAATTTATTTATTTGTCTTTTTTTTCATTATTGTTTCAAATTTTTCGAATCCTAGAGTGTGCAACAACTAATTATATACATCACTATGGCCTTCTCTTATCAGTTGAAACTAATTAAACATCGCATATTTTGTTTACTTAATAATGAAGCATTTTTATTTTCCTTCGATATGTATAAAGTAATATCAATATTCAAAGATACATATACGATCGAACTGAAGAAATTTTTTATTCAAAATTTGTACAAAACTGTTAATCTCGTGTATAGAAAATTACTGGGTCTGTATCATTTTTCTATCGCGATAAAGAATTGTTGTATAAAATTATTGAAATTTTAGGGAAAGGGAACAGGATCCGGCCACAGAACGTTACTCTACGGTAATGCAATTCTCTTGAGGCATCTCAACAGCGACATGGTACAAATTATTTAAGTAATAAATAAATTAATGCAAATAAAATAAATGTGAAACAAACAAATAAATAAATAAATAATTATTTCACAATTTTTCTTTATAGTATTTAGCCTGTCTGTCCACAAGCTCTTCCAACGACAAATTGGCTTTCGACGTGGGTCTTCAAGAACAATCAAAAGGTAATTAAAAATATCTCAATTTTTTTCATCTTCCCAAGCAACTTTCATAACGTCAATTTTTTCAAATGTCAAATCAGGCGAAGCTTGTTGGTGGACCGTACATCCTGCGTCGAAACAAAGATCCGAGGGTGAAAAAGTTCGAGTTGGTGATGATCTCATTCTCGTCTCAGTCGCTACAGAGAGATATTTGGTAAACATTTTAATGAAAGTTATTATAGTTAATTAATTAGTTAGTTAATTAATTGTTTAATTTAAAAAAATATTTTTTAATTATATACTATTTTTAAAATATAGCATACGACGAAAGAAAACGATCTATCGGTGGTAAATGCTTCATTCCACGTGACTCATTGGTCCGTTCAACCTTACGGAACTGGAATAAGTCGCATGAAGTATGTCGGTTATGTATTCGGTGGTGACGTTCTCAGATTTTTTCATGGAGGTGACGAGTGTCTAACGATACCACCGACATGGAGTACATCACCGGAACAGAAGTTAGTCTAATTTAGTTTATTTGTTTTTTTAATGCAATTATTGTACCTTTAAAAAAATTCAAATTATTATATATATTTATATGCAGTATGGTCGTCTACGAGGGAGGAAGCGTCATGAGCCAAGCAAGATCTCTGTGGCGATTGGAACTGGCTAGAACCAAGTGGGCAGGAGGTTTTATAAATTGGCTCCATCCGATGAGAATAAGGCATCTGACGACAGGACGTTATCTTGGCGTTAAAGAAAATAATGAACTTCACCTAGTCGATAGGTAAGAGAGGGAAAAAAATCAATTCTGGTTTATAAAAATAAATTAATTTATTGATATTATGACTATACACGTATGGATTTTAATTTAGTAAAAAATGTCGTACGAGTTTATAAAATATGCCTGCTTTTAGAAACGAAGCAACGACTGAGATTTCGACCTTCTGGCTTCGTCAGGAGAAGAACGATCTAAAAGCGGCACAGAAAAATGATCAAAAGCTCGACGACAAGGATCTCGAAGTAATTGGAAAACCTATTATAAAATATGGCGATTCCACCGTCATAATGCAACATTGCGCGACGTGCCTCTGGGTTTCTTACAAGGTCAGTTTTTCAATCTCCTTTTCATATTTAGCCGATGATAATACTGCACAATAAAAAAAAATTGACTTTACTTTGAATCAGACCCACATATTTTTATGTACATTGTATATTTCTTTATGTAATCTATATGGTTTCTCAGTATAATTGTTTACTCAAGGTTTTTATGACATACTTTTAGTCGTACGAAACAAAAAAGAAGGGAGTCGGAAAAGTTGAGGAAAAACAAGCTGTTCTCCACGAGGAGGGAAAAATGGACGACGGTCTTGATTTTTCGCGTTCGCAGGAAGAAGAATCACGAACAGCCAGAGTAATAAGAAAATGTAGCAGTCTCTTCACTCAATTTATTACGTAGGTATCGTCAAATAATAATATTATGGCTCGTGTATCAGTTTGATAGAAAATATTCTTGCCGGTGATAATGTATAGGGTGAAATAAAAAATTATTCTCTTTCAGAGGCCTAGAAACACTACAAATCGACCGAAGAGCTTCCATGTTTTTTCAAAATGTTAATCTTAACGAGATGGTTATGAGTCTTGAAGATTTGATTAATTACTTTGCTCAGCCGATGGACGACATAGGTACGAATTTAAACATTTCGAATGGTTTCTCAATCATTTGAAACAAAATATAACAAGAAGAATAAATTGTTTCAGAACACGAGGAAAAACAGAATAAGCTTCGAGCCCTGAGAAATCGTCAAGATCTGTTCCAAGAAGAGGGAATCTTAAATCTAATTCTCGAAGCGATTGACAAAATAAATGTAATAACGTCGCAAGGTTTTCTCGTTGCATTGTCCGGTGATGAGAGTGGCCAAGCTTGGGACCAAATATCGGGTTACCTCTATCAACTATTGGCAGCAATTATCAAAGGGAATCATACAAATTGTGCCCAATTTGCGAACAGCAATCGACTAAATTGGCTCTTCAGTAGGCTAGGTTCGCAAGCCTCGAGCGAAGGAACAGGAATGTTGGATGTACTTCACTGCGTTCTTATCGATTCCCCGGAGGCATTGAACATGATGAGGGTATAGAAAGATACATAAATTGTATTTTTAAAAAATTTTTGCGAGTATGATAAAATTGAAAATAAAAATCCAATGAATTTTAGGACGAGCACATAAAAGTAATAATCTCTCTTCTGGAGAAGCACGGAAGAGATCCAAAAGTGTTGGACGTGCTGTGTTCTCTGTGCGTCGGTAACGGGGTCGCGGTTCGATCGTCGCAGAACAACATCTGCGATTTTTTGCTTCCGGGAAAAAATTTGTTACTTCAGACTCAATTGGTCGATCACGTTGCAAGTGTGCGGCCAAATATATTTGTAGGGCGGGTCGAGGGCTCGGCTGTCTATCAAAAATGGTATTTCGAAGTTACCGTCGATCACATTGAACAAACGACACATATGATGCCACATTTGAGAATTGGATGGGCCAATACGACGGGGTAAATAGGAAAAATACCGTTTTCAACTTATACTTATTAGAAATATCGCGTGCAAAAATAAATTAAATAATATTATTGTTGATCTTTAGGTACGTACCATATCCAGGGGGCGGTGAAAAATGGGGTGGGAATGGAGTGGGTGATGATCTGTATTCGTTTGGGTTCGATGGTGCTTGTCTCTGGACGGGAGGCAGAAAAACTCAAATAATACAGGATGCCAGTGAGCCGTACATAAGAAAGGGCGACGTTATCGGTTGTGCTCTCGATCTTACCGTTCCCATAATAACTTTTGCCTTCAATGGAGTCCACATATCAGGTCAGCCAAAAAATTGAAAATTGAAATTAATAATATTAATTGAAAATTAAGATTGCTCATCAGTGACAATGTTAATCAAAATCACTTTCGTGAAAAACAATTTGCATTCATCACGTTGTAATCGATGAAAATATGAAAATTTCTATTAGCTCGTTTGCAATAATTTGCGTGCTAAAGTGTTTTTTTTGCTATATCATAAATAATGCCCTCTCAAAATTTTTTTGATTCACTAACGAGCCACCTTATTAAGGAGGTATTATCGTATATTCGCCCGCGCGCATTCGTCTTACGTGTAAAGTTGAGGCAAAAATCATTAAGCGAAATTATTTCCAAGTTAATCTGACGAAAATTAATATTTAAGTTCTACCGTGCAGATGTTGAGTTATTTCTAAATGTAAAATCATCACTTGAATTTTTTTGAGACAGAATTTTTTCAAAATTTATACTAATCTTCTTTGACGTTATATTAACTTGTGTGCACAATTTAAAGAGGCTTCACCATGTGGTTATCGAGATATTTATTTTTTTTAATTGCCTTTTAACATGGGCTCTTATGAGAGATCAAAAAATGTGACAACTTTCAGCAATTAATATTTCAATTACCAGATGGTGAAGCTTCATAAAATTTGGCATACATTTCGACATGATCTCAAAGAAGATTTGTGCAAATTTTTAAAAAATTCTGTCTCAAACGATTTTACGCAACTCCTACCTTAAACTAGAATAAAAAAAAATAATTAGCACAAAAATAAAGAGAAATGGTAATTATTAAAATTCAGGCTCGTTTCGCAATTTCAATTTGGATGGAATGTTCTTCCCCGTGATAAGCTGTTCGTCGAAGCTGTCGTGCCGTTTTCTGCTTGGTGGTGATCATGGCAGGCTCAAGTTCCAACCACCGGAAGAATTTTCACCGCTCGTTGAGAGTCTGTTGCCTCAGCAGATACTGTCTCTCGATCCGTGCTTCTATTTCGGCAATATGAACAAAGTTGTCCTGGCTGGGCCATGGTCAGTCGAGGACGACACAGCCTTCGTTCCGTCCCCGGTCGACACGTCGATGGTCAATTTACCGGCGTACGTTGAACAGATTCGCGACAAGCTCGCCGAAAATATTCACGAAATGTGGGCAATGAACAAAATCGAGGCTGGCTGGATTTACGGCGAGCAGAGAGACGATTTGCAAAAAATTCATCCGTGCATCGTGCAGTTCGAAAGATTGCCGATCGCTGAAAAACGCTACGACACTCAATTGGCGGTGCAAACATTGAAGACGATACTGGCTCTCGGTTATTACATAACAATGGACAAGCCTCCATCTAGAATAAAAACTCTGAGATTGCCGAACGAGCCGTTCATGCAGAGCAGCGGTTACAAGCCTGCCCCTCTCGATCTCAGCGCCATAACGCTGACCATTAAAATGGAAGAACTTGTCGATCAGCTCGCTGAAAACACTCACAACCTGTGGGCAAAGGAGCGCATTTCTCAAGGCTGGACTTACGGATTGAACGAGGATTCTGAAATGCGGAGAAGTCCTCATCTCGTTCCATATCCCAAAGTCGACGAGGCTATTAAAAAAGCCAACAGAGATACAGCCAGTGAGACAGTCAGGACCCTTCTCGTTTACGGATACATGCTCGATTCCCCGACTGGAGAACAGCACGAAGGTTATTCATACCCTTTGCAATTATGAGAAAATAGTTCATTTGAATCAACTAAATATATTTAGTTGACTCGTAATTAGTTGATTCAATGCAACGATTGTCAAAATAATTAATTATTTTCTTCAGTAGATATCCTATACATTTGTATGAAACAAATATTTGGTTCAGTAATGAAATAATTCATGATGCGATTAACTTGATGTACATTTCAATCGAATAATTCAAACAAATAATTCAAGTTCTGTCTTTCAACTGAATATTTAGTTCCTTCAAAGTATATTGGTGATTTCATTAAATTTAATTATTATTTTTTGATAAAATATGCCGTATTTGAATGATATCCATTGGATTTGATAAAATATCTCTTTAACAAAACACTCAAATTGTTTGAAAAATGCACAAATTGGATTTCTTGAAAATATAAATTAATTACCAATTATTTATCAATTAATTAATATATGTATTTTGCTTGCGGTCGCTAAAAAAATAAAAAATAATATTTGTATTATAAAAAAATTAAGCGTGAAACTGCAAGATCACATTTTTCCAACAAATTGTCAGACCGTACAGTAGGGTAATCGGTAGGGTGCTCGATTTAGAAAATGTAGGTACGTAGGTACGCAGGTTCAAATCCCAACACAACCAATATATTTTTTCTAGCATCATAGATACCGGAAGTACTCAGGAAGAGTATGCTGTGCTATCAAAAATGGTGAAAATCCGTAGCATAGCTGAGCAATAAATTATTTTGTGTTTTTCGCCAAAAAAGATCTTTTTGCGACAACTAAATTTGATTTATTTGAATCAACTGGCCTTGCGTTTCGCCCCCGTGTCGGCCGCTTTGCTTTGAGTCAAACGAAATTTAGTTGATTCAAACAAACTTTTTTTCTCTGCGTACATTCAAACTTCAAACTTCATTCAAACTTCGTTCTTCTACAATGGCATTTTTTTTTCTTTCGCAGCTTTATTGCTCGAAGCGAGCAGACTGCGACAGCTCTCTTTCAGGACTTACAGGGTCGAGAAGCATTACGGTGTGAGCAGTGGAAAATGGTATTTCGAGTTTGAAGTACTCACCGCGGGTCCCATGAGAGTTGGCTGGGCCAAGGCTGAATGCTCGCCCGGATGTATGCTCGGAAGTGATGAGAACACGTGGGCTTTCGACGGTTACAACGTACGTTATTTCAGCTTCATTCGTTTCAATCGCCTCCCTGTACATGTATCGAACAAGGGCACATTCAGTTACTTATTTTTAAACATCAAAATGATTATTTTTTCCTTTTTTTGTACCATCAGTTATTATGCTTACTTTAGTTTTTTTTTCAAACGCAGTTTTTCAAATTCGTAGTTTATTTTACGATCGGTGTATCACGAGTTTGTTTACGAGTGAACAAATTTATTACTTTGAAATAGCAAATAAGAATTATTTAATACTGAGCAAATTGTCTCTGAGAGATATACTGCAATGAGTAAAATAAGATATTTGAAAAAAGGTTCATCGCGTGTCCAATTCTTGTACGATGACGGAATATAACGTTTAGGAAAACATATATGGGACGATAAGATATATTATATATTAAAAGAGACATAAAGTTTGTTCTTCTTCAGAGCGCGATTGAGCCGTGAATGTGACGAGTTAAAAAAAACTGATTCTCTCGCAATGTGATGGAATAACTTGAAATTTATTTTTAATCGTAATAAAATGTCAGGTGACCAAAGTACACGGTGGTACCAGCGAGTCTTTTGGTCACAAATATCAAGTGGGCGACATAGTCGGCTGTTTCATTGACGTCGCGGATGGAACGATCAGTAAGAGCCCCATTTTCCCAATAAACGATAGAGGTTTATTACCTTCTAAGCATACACAATATACATATGTACATATTTATAACAATTATATATGTACATCGATAGTTTAAAACAGATTTGAATTTTTCCTTCTTTCGTTTTTTTTTATCTATCCATCACTGTCAAGTAATAACTACTTTGTCTCTGTCTACTATATGTTACTCTATATGTTGACTTTTGGATTTTTTTTATATTCACTCTGTTCTATCCCAAATCCCTGAAGAATGGAAGTCATGGATTTTCATTCCGGAATGTGGCTTTGATGTTAAACTCTCGAGGTTACTCTGGAATATATCGAAGATACGCTTCGACCAATTTTTACAACTTTTTCTTACTGGATCAGAAAACATTATTTATTCGCACTTCGAAATACTTTATTCTTTTTTACTATATTATTCAAGTTCGACAGAACCTTTTTGAAAATCCCCGGGTAAATAAATGTATACGAGAAACAAAAGAGAATCGAAAATGCGTCTCGTTAAGATAGGCTTCGAAAAGAAAGAAAAAAATGAGGGTCACCAATCGATAGACGATAGATTCTGAATTTTTGAAATGTTTATTTTAAGGAGGAAAAAGTATACTCGAGCACGGCCGAAACATTCGGCAAACAATGGCAAGTTGGAGACGTTGTCGGGGTTTTCCTGGATCTTATTGACCGAACAATTAGTAAGACGGAACATTTAAGCGACACGCTTCTCGGCTGCCAATTTTTCAAAGCTATTATATTGTCTGACTGTTCGAGATAGATTACTGGATATCACAAATAGCTGCGAAATAAATATCTTACCGTTTCGTTATCTCATTCTCTCTCTATTTTGCGAATCGAATATTATTTTCACGGCCGATTATTCAACGAATCACAAACGTCCTCGAATGTCGAACAAACGAATCACTCAAATAAGAAATATTGTACCAGTAAGAACCTCTGTGTGGTAATGCCAATTTGTTCATTGTTCATTGAAAAAATGACACTTTATCAGAGCTATGTTTTTTTTACTAATAATCGACTGTTACATGAGCGTTCGTCACGAAAACCTATCGATATGACATAACAATTAAAATTGCCTAAATGTGATGAACAATGCTATTTTCCCCTTCAGTATAATTGCGTCATGGCCTATTTTTCCAATGTCACTAGCTTCAAAGAGCAATTGAAAAAAAAAATGTATGGTGAAAAGTTCGCTTGTGGTTCGATGAACGAATTCACACCCGCTTATATTTTATTATTTTTGGTATCCAGTATTCAACTCGTTATCATACATTGTTAGCTCAACAAAATGATAATAATATTTGAGAAAAAAGAAGAAGTGCTTTCACATATTCATACACAATAAACAAAATATATAGTTTACTAACCACTGAAACAAAGAGTGGCATTGTGTTTCCAAATAATTCATCACTATATATAATATATTTCAGTATTCAAACTTATTCACAACCATCTGATTCACATTGGTCATTTGTTAAATTCAACGGGCTAATTTCATTATTTTCGACATTTTCGTATCCAGTTTTTATGAATCTTCTTAAATTATCTTCTTGATACATTATCTCTCTCTCTCTCTCTTTCTCTCTTTTCTTTTATTTCTCGTTTATTCTTCTTTTTCTTCTGTTGCTCCAAGTACAATGCACGTATGATTCTTGGTCGAAAAATTTCTCAACACCGAGACCCCCTTCCATTTATCATTTTTCTTATGCATTCACTAATACTTGAATACAATAATAATTATATAATTTAGTAACACACAAGTATATAAAATTCATCAATTTATAAAATTATTATCGTAACGACTATTTATTAATTAATATGTTCGCCTTATACTGTATAGTGCCTGATTTTTTAGCTTTTCGTTCGATAATCTCGATCGCCTGTATTGTAAATGTAACGATAAAATAATGCTTAACCATACACTGTTTTGTGATCTTATGTTTTTTATCGAAATAACGGAAAACAAGACGTCCATCATCGTTTACACCGCTTCTTCAATTTATCATATTATCTTCTCAACGACAATATATAAATGTTTCAAGTATTTTTACAGTTAACTTTAGAGACTGCTTTTCGTAGAAATTCCTATATAAATTTAGAAAGGCGATCAATTGTGAGAATAATATTTATTTCAAATAACACAGGTTTTTCTTTGAATGGTGAACTTCTTATGGACGCGCTCGGTGGTGAAACCTCGTTCGCCGATGTGCAAGGAGAGTGTTTCGTTCCTGCTTTCACGCTCGGCGTTGGCCAGAAAGCGAAATTAACATTCGGTCAGGATGTCAATACACTCAGATATTTTACAACGTGTGGTCTTCAGGAAGGCTACGAGCCATTCTGCGTGTGAGTATTACTTTTATTTAGAGGCCAATCTTATTTTTATAAAACGTGTGTGTGTGTGTCTAACTAAATAAAAAGTAAACTGAGAGAAAAGTATGGTGGATTTTATTATACAAAATAAGTGATAACTATATATACCATTTATTATAAAACTAAATATACTTTATTTACATTTTGCCCTGATTACGTTACGTTTTACTACAAAAATATATTTAATTCTATAATAATTTGCATAATTGTCACTTTATGTTAAAATATGCAGTCGTGTTTTCTCTCAGTGTATATTGCTTGGCAAATTTGGTGAAATTTTCTTCAATAAAATTTTTAAATAATACCGTCTGTCCCTTTTAATTCCTGCTCAAATAATTATAAAATAGTGTGTCGGAAACAATTCTTACGTAATTTTAATCAAACTTTTGCAGAAACATGAACCGTCCCGTGACTTTTTGGTATACGAAGGATCAACCGATATTCGAGAACACGGACGACATGGCTGACACGCGAATCGACGTGGCCCGAATTCCCGCCGGGTCGGATACTCCACCCTGTCTCAAAATTTCGCACAATACCTTCGAAACAATGGAAAAGGCGAATTGGGAATTTCTGCGTTTATCCCTACCGGTCATTTGTCAGTCGACTTTCGTCACCGAGAACGAAAAGATGCGCAGGTGGCAGGAAATAAAGATGCGACAGAACAGACTTATGCAGGAACAATTTGAACAGTCCCAACACGCAGCACCCTCCGCTCATATGGAACAAATAATGAAGTCTGGTTTTAGCATGAGTGACCTTAAAGGTAATAACTGTTAAGGTAGTTCCGTAGTTTTATCGATTATTTAGGAATTCGTTGAAAATTGGTACAGTTATTCTTTCATACGTTACACATATGTGTACCAAATTTTAAAAGGTTTTACCACGTAGAAATTGAGATATTTATTGTTAAAAATCCCTATTTTCAGTGCTCTCCCATAAGAGCCTGTGTTAAATATTGCCATTTTCAATCCAATATTGCCATTTTCAATCCTAAATATCTTGAAATTTAGACGGTGAATCTTCTTAAAATTTTGCACATCTCTTTATTGTACTTTGAAAGAAGCTTCCTCAAGTTTTTTTAAAAAAATCCTAAGATTATGAATTTTTAAATTTTCATACGTACGTAGCAAGTAAAATTCACCTTGGATGACATTAAATTTTGAGTATGTTGTTCTTGAAACAATTTGCAACAACTTTTCTTAATTGACTTAAACTCTACAACCACATGATATGGAGATAAATTGAAATAAAAACTTTTGATTTGACTGTGCCTATAGTACTACTTTAACATTTTTTTCTACCTTTTTCCGCATCTTTCGATGATACCAATTTATTTTTCATTTTGTATTTTTTTAAATAGTTTTTTTTTCAATCGTTGTTCTTCTATGTAAAAAAAATATTTTTCAGGCTTGCAAAGAAATTACTCGGAAGACGCTGTCGAGGAGGTCGAAATGATGAAAGAGTCTCCATTGCCAATACAACGAAACAGACCATCGAGACCGCCAAGAAAAAATTCACTGCATGGCTCAAATGCTGGAGCCCTTGACAATGCTGGTGAAGCTGAGATCAATGGTTATGGAGAAATGAACGGTGATTTGAAGGATGACAAGAAAAAACGTGGTCGTTCACCATTCCGGTAAGTCGCAGCTCTTTTTAATAAATTCAATCGTACATGTATGTTGTCGAATTTCTTTTTTTTTTACTTGTGCTGACAAATATCAGTTTATGATCATTAGCATATTATATCGAGTCGCAGCTCAAATTTTCCATTCATCCATTTTTATTATGATTAAACATATTGTCATTATAAATAAAATAATAACAGTAACCATGAAAAATTTGTTTTATTGTTGAAAATAGCAAAGAGGAAGACAATAAGTCGTAAGTTTTTTGAAATAAACGCATTTGAACCAATTTTATTTTGGTATTTTGTCATCTTCTGAGAAATCACAAAATCTCGAGAATTACTCTCAGAAATTGCTCTCACGTGCACGCTGGCATTTTTGCTCTTAATTTATTATCAACACAATAATCTATAAACGTAAATTTTCTCTGCAGTTTTTTTTCGCGGAAAGCAAAGTCCCCGGATGCCAAATCAAAAACTCCAGAACCTCCAGTGCGTTCGGACGTTTCGGACAGCGATAAACCGATTCCTGGAAGACTTTCGTCCAAGCAGGCACAAATTCGAGTCTCGACGGTTAGAAATTTTTTGTTCCACATCGTAGCTATATATATTTTATTGTTTTTATTAAGGTAGTTGTCGAATAAAACGAGTGTCGGTAGAAAATGTATCGAAAAATTTTTTATCAGTTACGTGTATAGCACGTTAATATTGTGAAATAATGTTGGGTTTGATTTTAGACCGATTTGAAGAATATGCCGAGCCAGATACCTGAGAGAAACGCACCGAAAGCGATGTCAGTGAATTTGGCAGGAAGCGGTGTCGAATCCATTGGCAATGAAATCTTCGACCCGGACTGTTTGAAACTTATGAACGAGTATTTTTACGGCGTCCGAGTATTCCCAGGACAAGATCCTACCCACGTTTACGTCGGTTGGGTTACCTCGCAGTACCATCAACACACCAAAGACTTTAATCTGTCGAGAGTACGAAAAGCTTCTGTCATAATAGTCGACGATTACGATCGTCCGGTTGATCAGTGAGTGTTATTGACAATTATTTTTATCGTTGGAATACGATACTGTGTTAAAAATAAAGAAATAATAATGTTATTATTTATTAAATGAAAATTCGTCAGAGTGGATAGACAGAGTTGTTACATGGTACGTGCGGACGAGCTTTACAACGAAGTGACGCAAGACGCGTCTGGAAAAGGAGCGTCTCAGGGAATGTTCGTCGGTTGCTTCGTCGACACAGCGACGGGCTGGGTCTCCTTCACCTGCGAGGGTAAAGAGACCAGTCACAAGTTCAGGATGGAGCCAGATACGAAATTGTTTCCAGCGATATTCGTCGAGGCAACGAGCAAAGAAATTCTTCAGATCGAGCTTGGTAGAACGTCGACGACTCTTCCCCTCTCGGCTGCCGTTCTCCAGAATTCGGAGCGTCACGTAATACCCCAATTTCCACCGAGGCTCAAAGTTCAGTGCTTGAAGCCTCACCAATGGGCGAGAGTTCCGAATCAGTCGCTCCAGGTTCACGCTCTCAAGCTTTCCGACATTCGCGGCTGGTCGATGCTCTGCGAAGACGCAATCTCGATGCTCGCCCTTCACATACCGGAGGAGGACAGATGCATCGATATCCTCGAGCTCATCGAGATGGATAAACTCTTGAGGCAATTTTTCATAACGTTTTCTTGTTTACTTTTCATTTCAATTTTATCACTTGTATATAAAAATTTATATAATTTTATATAAAAAGTATATAAAAATTTATATAAAAATTTAATACATTTTATTTTGTTATTTGGGTACAGTTTTCATGCTCACACGCTGACACTGTACGCAGCGCTCTGCTATCAGTCGAATTATAGAGCTGCCCACGCTCTGTGTCTCCATGTCGATCAGAAACAATTGCTCTATGCGATTCGGGCCGAATACATGTCGGGTCCGCTACGTCAGGGATTCTACGATCTTCTCATAGCCCTGCATCTCGAATCTCATGCAACCACCATGGAAGTCTGTAAAAATGAATACATTATTCCTTTGGGTACTATTTCAACAATATTATATTAATATATACTATATTTAAATAATGTGGAAATTGTAATACAATGAGCGGTGGTACTTGCTAATTTCTAGGACAAGAGCTCAAGGATTTGTATGAGAATATCGAAATGAGGCACAGCTTGCGATACTTGGAGACAGAATCGGTTCGGCCGGAGATGAAAATGACCGATATCAAGTAAGTTTTATACTTTTCCAAAAGAAACTAGATGTGACCCTCTCCACTAATGAGCCGGCATCAAGGGATATTCCTTCCAGTGAGAACCAGAACATCGAGAACATCAGGAACCTTTACAGCCCGTTCTTTCCGCTGGACATTGTTCGGGATTACGTTATGATGGCGCTCAACGAGGCCGTCGAAGTAAACCAAGTTCACAATCGCGATCCGATTGGTGGAAGCAACGAGAATCTCTTTCTGTATGTCTGTAACTGGATTCTCATGCTTTTTTTTATTATAATGCATACGCTGCGCAACGTGTATTACGAAAAGAGAGCTTTGCCGCGACGATTTGCCCTGGATCGACGCTTACAACTCAATTTAGAATAACAATTTGATACATATTTATTTTTATTTCCAGACCTCTTATCAAGCTTGTAGATCGATTGCTTCTAGTCGGGATGCTCAGAAATGAGGATATCATCAAGCTGCTCATAATGATCCATCCGGAAACGTGGGATCCAACATTTGATAAAGGTTCATCATATTTCGTATTTAATTATTATTTAATTTCATTTAATTGAATTTAATTAGTATTTAATTAATCATATTTCGTAATTAAGGCCACTTTCGAGGTTCAATTTAATAAATTTTTTTTTTATTTATCAAAATTTTAAGATTATATTTAAAGTGACTTCATCAATAAATCTCTTTACAACATACCGTAATTAAATTTAATGGTGTCTGATGTTGATTTTTTTGATGAACAGAGGGAAAAGATGAGCACAAGAAGGGTTTGTTGCATATGAAAATGGCGGAAGGTGCGAAATTGCAGATGTGTTATTTATTGCACCATCTGAACGACATTCAATTGCGACATCGCGTCGAATCGATAATAGCCTTCAGTCATGATTTCGTCGGTGATCTGCAAGCGGATCAGCTTCGACGCTACGTCGAGATCAAGCAATCGGACTTGCCATCGGCTGTCGCGGCTAAAAAAACGCGAGAGTTCCGTTGTCCGCCCCGCGAGCAGATGAACGCGATTCTCAGCTTTAAGAATTTAGAGGACGACGATCCCGACAATATCCCATGTGGAGAGGATCTTATAACGAAGATGAATGAATTTCACAGCGAACTCATGTCCTACGTTTCTCTGACCGCGCTTCAAGAAGCTTCCGAAGCAGAGAGTGAAGTAACCGAGGTCGAAAAACCGAACGCGATGAAACGTCTCTTTAATCTAATAAACGCCGTCAAAGAATTCGAAGAGGAACAGAAGAACGAGCCGGAACCAGAGAGGAAGAAGGAACCGGAAGGTACTTTGCATTATCTTATTTTTATATTTACGAGCGCCAACGCGACCACTTTTTTTGACATTATGTTTGAATTTATATTTTGCTGTTCTTCTAGGCGCATCTTCATGCAATTTCGCATAATGCGCTCTATTCCGATTAAGGAGGTTGGCTACAAATGGCGAAAATAAATTACGTTTTACATGTTAAAAGTATAGAGAAAGGAAATTTGTTAAGAACATGATAAAAATTAGAGAGAATGTTCTTTGTCACTAAAAAAATTTATATAATTTCAGAAAAAAATATCGTCTAGATAATTTTCGAGTAATCGAGTGGTAAAGTTTCGTCCTTATACACGGAATGTATATCTATATTGTCTAAAAATGGCTATTTCATGGCTCAATTGTTCGAAAAATACGTAGACGAAAATTCTAAAAAAAAATTGTATTCACGTATTTCATATGGAAGAATATTCTCTCCAAATTTGAACGAATTTTT
>JAPYYW010000931.1:0-45965 GCA_030522545.1 Cremastinae sp. A BG-2022a
TATTATTTTTAATATTTGAATTATTTTTTCTTTCTCAACGAAATCGTATAAATTATTTTTCCTGTACGAAGAAGTGTATTTTTCATAACGTTCATTTATAATAATAAAGTAATTTTTTAACGTTAAATTGGTGAAATTTATAATACATTAAATTTCTTTTCTCAGTAAAATGTATACGTGAGTGCAAATAATTTATAATTTGCTCTTATGTTTCGCAATTTGTCTCGAACTGCCTCAAAATATCATCCGTCCCTTTATTGTGTTACGTATTTTTCTATTCTTTGGTTTGTTTCGTAGTGACCGTAATTCCGCTAAAAATTTTGAGCAAATTGAACGTCCTCAAAGTATAAATACCACAAAGGCGAATGGGGCTGTGATAATTTTTAGAATATCTCTCTGTTGACGTGGACTTAATCACACTGGAGACAAAAACGAAAGAATTATCGAAAAAAAAGAAATAAAAACAGTATGTATAACTCCGAGCTTACGAATAGTTTTCACTTGTCACTTTTTTTTGCAAAATAAAATGAAAATATGAACGAAAAAAAAATGAAAATATGATTTCAATCTTTTAATTTCTGTATCCAGTGTGTAAATACAAATATATATATTTTATACACACTTACGTATGCTCGTAATACTATTTCAATCTCTCCTCCTCGTCCTGCACCATTTACATAGACTATTAAATATATTTAAATATTTTGTGTGTGTGTGTGTGTGTATACATATTTTATATGCATATTTATTATTTATATATATTTATATATAAATATATGTTACCGACATGGATTTAAGTTTAATATTTATTTAATATCATACACATCAATTTTATCCAGCAATTTTTTAATTAGTGCTTTAGTATATTCATTCGTCTCACGCACACGTCGAAGCAATTTGTGAAATTGCGTTGGCTCGATTATCGAGGAAGGGAAGTGATCGAAATGATAAGTACACCCGTATTCGAAACGACGCTTTTTATAAACGTCGAAAAAGTCTAGGCGCCGAGGGCTTGAATAAAATTCTCATTCACAGGTATAGCATGTGAGCGATTCAATAAAAATGGTAGCCTCGAATTTGCAGTTTCATTGCTAAAAATCAATAATTTATCGTTCATACGTAATTATTTACAGATTTAAAGTTTGGCAGAATCGAGTATTCGTCTTGATGGAATTTTCACTTCGTTTTAATTCGATCCAAGGGAGAATGGATGAACGAAAATTTTGCTGAGATTTCACCCTTCGGATTTGGGTTATAACAAGTTGACTCTGGTGTTGAGTGAATGTTAATGAATTATAGCTCAAAAAATTGCTCTCGACAGTAGCAAACGACAGTAGCAAAAACGAGAACGACGAGAACGACAGTAACAAAAAGATCTCTTATTTGATTTATACCGAGAAAAATGCAAAAAGCTAATTTTGCTTTTTCCATTTTTCTCATATTTGATTTTTCTCGGTATAAATCAAATACGAGATACGATAAATGGCAATAAAAAAATAAATAATATAAATATCAATATAAATATAAATAATATAAAAAAATAAGTAAATAAAATAAAAAATAAAAAAGCAAATTTTGCTTTTTCCATTTTTCTCGGTATAAATCAGATATGAGATCTTTTTCTAGCAGTTAATTTCATTTTTCAGGACTTGAACGATGAAATAAAAAAAATTAAAAGTCCTAGAGGATTAATTTTTGCTCAACTCCAGAGTCAACTTATACATAATCCGAATTCGCTCATACGAATTTCCTCGCAATCTTTCTGACGGTAAAAGGTTCTTGGTCGATAACGTCGCGATTTTAACTTTTTCGTTGAAAAAAGCTCAGCTTTTCTCAAAAAGGACGAGAAAATTTCGGTCGGTAACGTACCGTGGAAAGATTCGGAAATGTCGACGAGATCGAGGGTTGGAAACTTAGTTTCTCGCAAAGAAAACAGAAAACTCAAACGATAAGGAATTAATCAATTTTTACGAACACACGCGTTTTTACCCACGACCCAAAAAAGTCAATATCGATAATATTAAAGTTATCTTGAAAAGTATTTAAATACGTATAAGGTAAACGTCCCAATAGTTTGACAGCTAAGGGTTTTCACACTGTATCTCTATTTTAAAAGTATTTGAACAAAAAAATTTGCCTTAAATTCACATCGAAACTATTGTCTGATATTTTAGAAAACAACAACTGATTTTATGTATTAAATTTAGACAATATTTCTAATAAATAAATACTTGGATGTTTAAATATGTAGGATTTCCCAATAGTTAAACAGAAAATTGACCCTGTCTCTAGGGTTGAGCGAGCTTTTTTCAATAAATTAACGTTATGAAAAATAAACCTCTTTGTATATGAAAAATAATCCGTACGATTTTATTGAGAAATAAATAATTCAAATATTAAAAATAATATAGTAAAAAATTGTCCAACTATTGAGATATTTACTTTTATTTATTGGGACGTTTACCTTAAACGAAAAGAAAGCGAAAAAGTGACTGATTTTCCAAAAATTCTCCCTTTTTTACATTTTTGCACTTATCTTCATGAAATTCAATCGAACGATCATTGATCGTGTCTCTGGTTTCTCAGGCACGCTCCATGGTCGATGTGCTTCTATTCTGGTCATGAACTTTTCACCGTTCACGAAATTCGTTCCTGATCCCTCGACGAATTGTCTCTTGGGCAAAAAATCTTTGCTTCCGCGAGTTCTGACATCACAGAACTGTTTCTATTTCGGCAATCTCTGTTCTCGTTGTATCGTCCTCTGGAGCTCTTAAAATTTGAAGAAAAAAATTGTAATTCACGTGAGAAAGATATTTATTTTTATTTTACATAAAAATAATAATGCCTGTACTCTTTTTCAAATTCTATGATATTAATAATGATTTTATTAATGATTATTGATTTTCATATTGATTAAGAAATGTATATAAGCGATATTTTTTAAAATATGAGAATTTTATACATTTTTTATATATTTTTCTTAAGCACGTGAAAAAATACTGTGCCAAATTCAAAAATTGTTTTACTGAATGATTTAAATAAGTTCTCGTGAAAAATGAATTTCGACAAATTTTCTTAAATGTTTGCACAAATCTTCTTGGATGTGATTTAAAAATGTGGATCAAATTTTAAAAGGTTTTACCACGTAAAATTCAAGATATTTATTGTTAAAAATCATAATTTTTCGTGGTCTTTCATGAGATCACGTGTTACATGTTACGATGTTCAACCTTAAATATTTTACTGTCTGCTCCATACATCCTTAATAATTGTATTAATTAAAGTTTTTTTTTATTTACCTATAAATTTCTGTAGGCAAAAATCCCTCGGCATACTCTGTGCTGACGACGTGGTTCCTCGTCATGTCTCTTGGTCTGGCAACTTCAACAGTGTCGAGAAACCTGAATAATCGAAAAACAAAGCTAAATGATAAGAAACCTCGTTCGTCAAATTCCTATAGCGAAATCACTTATTCTTCAAAATAATTATTTAATTTAATTTTTCAAGTACGTCGCGCATTCATACATGCCAGGCAATCGGATAGAAAAGTATTTTCAAAGAATAGAAAAGTCCTTTCCCGGATGCAGAAATGCCAACTACGAGTCTACAAGCGATGCTCTGTCAAGTCAAAAGAATTATTGAAAAAAATATAGTTTGAGGATGTTTCGATAATTTACAGTTTCGATAGTTCCAAAAGTAACATCAAATGAGTTTTTGAGGTAGTTCTACCAGTAAAGTCAAATAATAATTTTTTATCTCAATTTATCTCGATACTATGTGGTTTTTTAGCTTATGTTTATTAAGAAAAGATCTGTATTTGTTACGTATGTATGAAAATAAAAAATTATAATCTTAGGATTTTTTAAAAAACTAAAGAAAGCTTCTTTAAAGTACAATAAAGAGCTGTGCAAAATTTCAACAAGTTCCATAAGTCAATACATTCAGAGTTGAAAATTATCTAGTTTATTTAGAGTTGACTGCAGAAAATAGTGATTTTTGATAATAAATATGTCGAATTCAACGTAGTAAAACCTCTCAAAATTAAATATAAAATTGCATATTGTATCAAAGATGATTTTTGCAAATTTTTAACAAAATCGTAAAATAACGATTTTTTGATAGAACTACCTTAAAGCATTTCTACCATGATGACCCATTTCGAAAGATTCTTTACCATTCAAGGTAAAATTGAAGGTAAAAAAATCATCAGGTAAATTTTTTTTAAATATAAAACTGGATGAATCTTTTTCATATCGTTTATGGTTCCTCTAAAATTTTAAAAAGCTTTACCTTCAGGAAATTACACACGATTGATTATGTTAAATTATATAATTTGTTAAATTACATAAAAAAATAATTTTTATGGTAATATATCGGTAGAATAATACCCTAGCATGATCTTGATATCCAAACTTCCTCAATATATTTCAATTTATCTTGATTCTTTTGAACTTTTCGTCATAGTTTATGATTTATGAGAGAAAGATATTTTTTTTATCGGACTTACGGGCCGAAGTAGGGGGGCAGAGGGTGGGGCGCTTCGACCGCGAGTTGATCTTGATAATTCGAAGATTGTAGGCATCCCTGCCACCATCCCATCCTCCCTGGTTTTCTCCTTTAAAAATATTCACCATTTTTGCAACGATCGTGTTGCAAGGATTTTTTTTTTATCCTCGTGAACTTTTTATAAAGCTTGAATATCGGAATTTTAGTTGCTCTTTTTTTTCCTCCTTTTTGCATCTTATTTTTTCTGCCCTATATTTTTATTTTCTTTTATTTATTTTTTACCCGATGCTCGTATCGATCTGAATTTTTTAACGTTCTTCGGATTTAAATAAAATTTCTCAACCCTTTAGTTCTTACCGACGCCCTGAGTTACTTCCTTGCACTTTGTGACAGCCCGATACCTTCCGAGACTTTCGTAAATACAAAGAAAATAGTCTGTATCGAGAGACAGATGAAGATTCGAGAATTTTGAAAAAATGAGATTTTCGTATGGCGTGTAAGTAGAATATAAGAAAATAGTGATAGTAATTTTAACCAGAACATTTTTGTGCACTTAGCGTCTTTTTAGGTGCATTGGAGAATGAAATTTATGATAAATTGATAATTTTTTTTTAAGATGAATCAAACACGAATTTAGTGATAATAAACACTAAGAAAAAGTTTCAGAAACACGAATCGGAAATAAGTATTGGTTTAATAACGAGATACATTTTAGGTCATGCTTAATAAAAATCTACCAAATGTAAAAAGTCGAGTGGATGGAGATAATAATTACAGTTACGATTACTGTTCAATTCTCAAGGAATATTTGCATTTTCAAAAGAGAACAACGAACAATGAATCAGAGTGCTACAGGAAAAAATTCAGAAATACGATATTAAAATTATTATTATTTTTATATGAATAAATCTATCAAAATGTATCAAAAGACATTGGCAATATGTTTTAACTCGATTGAGTAGTCATTTTCCAAAATTTTTTCATTGAAAAAATATTGAAAAAATTAACGAGAGTTGAGCTGCTCAGTGTAAATGATATTTTCGAAATAGCACTCGTCATTGTTTTCACGTATTTCCATCATTTATTCAAATGCATAGTTTGAAAATAAGAGAAAAAAAATTAGTACCTGGCTTGCGAGGGCTTGATGCCATGTGCTTCGAGATCTTTTTCGAGCTGTCTTATCCTCAATCGAGCAATATCCAACTCGTGCTTGACCCTCCACAAATGTGTGTCACACATTGGGTCCCTGCATCTGTGGTGTCGTAAAATGTCCTGAGCTTCGTAGACTGCGCCTCGAAACGTCAAAGACTTGCCCATGCTCTGTTGAAAGTTCAATTTATCATTTCAAACTACCTCCTAAAATAAAATTTAGCATTGCACATTTTTTTTCGTAAATATTTCGTATGAAGTTTTTCAACAACGAGCTGCAATGATTTATAACCAAATTTGTTGTCAAAGAAGTAAAATAAAAAATACAATTGTATCTTTAAGATAGAAAAAAAATTGAACCAATTTCAATTCTTGCATTCGAAGTTTTGTAACTTCGTAAATCAAAATATTGAACCAATTTCAACTGATGTATTTAAAAATTTTCGAGTCTTATTTTTAAACAAACAATTACCGTATTTTATCAACGTTTTTATTTGTTCGATCAATAAAATAAGATAAATATTAAACAAAATTTTTATTAAAACAGTATATAAACATTTTAATGATTGTTTATAAAAATCTTTGCAAATTTTTAGCAGCGTTTGTGACGTTAAAAAATGGCTATGACTAATAAATATGTCGAAGTCTACGTATAGTGGGTCCTTCAAAGTTTTTCATGCATCAGTGTGCAACATCGTACATCGTGCAAAATTTGAATAAATTTTTCAATAAAATAATGTCTTAAAAATTAAATAAAAATAAAGTGTAGCTGCAAATGAAATTTATTTACCAGGCTGATTAGGGCACAACAGCCACCCCGATCGCTTTTCGCCAAATGATGCCTGACGTATTTGAAATAAAGATGCTCGAGAAACAGAAGAGCAGCCGCGAGCAAAATTCCGGCCATCAGAAGAAGAAAAGCGCTCAAGAATTGTTCGAGAGCGAGTGGATCCGAGCTCTTTTGCACTTCCTTGCCAGGCTTACACGTTCCCGTCATCCAATAACGTCTAAGACGTTCCAAGTCACCTGTATTACAATTATTATTATTTTTTTTTAATTAGTATTTTATTATTATTTTTATATTAATTTTAGTATTTATTTTTTTATTCATTTTATTTTATTTTATTTTATTATTTTTATTTTCAACTCGTAATGAAGATTTTCTTCGGAATTCCAAGAACTCACCATTTTCCCGATAATCGAGAAGTCTTTTGTTGAACATCGGCAGATATTTCGAATTTCTGGCAAATGCGAGGCCGTATCCTGTCATCGCGTACCAAGAGCCAACCGTCAAAAGTTTACAATCCTCATTTTGAGCCACCAAGTAATCGAGGACCGTCCCATCGTAGAAAAAAGCGTCCAGTTCTCTGGACAATTTAAAATTAATATTATATTTAAATATAAAAAATTGTTGACTGCAAAAAAGTTGACTGCAGAAAATTGTGATTTTTGATAATAAATATCTCGAATTCAACGTAGTAAAACCTCTCAAAATTAAATATACAATTGCACATTGTATCAAAGATGGTTTTTGCAAATTTTTAACAAAATCGTAAAAAAACAATTTTTTGATACAACTACCTTAAGGTGTTTTGGTAAATATAACGAAATGATAAAAATTCGTTCAAATTTGGAGAGGATATTCTTTCATATGAAATACGTAATCACGATTTTTTTTAGAATTTTCGTCTACACATTTTCCGAACAATTAAACCATGAAATATCATTTTTTAGACAATATATAGCTATACTTTCCGTGTATGAGAATGTAACTTTAACACTTGATTACTCGAAAATACAATGTAGACGATTTTTTTTCTGAATTTATACAAATTTCCTTAGTGACAAAGAACGTTCTTTCAAATTTTCATCGTGTTCTTAACAAATTTCGGTTCCCTATACTTTAAACACGTAAAACTTATCATTTATTTTTTTCATTTATTTTATTTTATTTTCGCTGTACCAAAACCTCTTAATGCACAGTACTACATTAATGAATAGTATAATAAATCGTTGATATAACGTACCCACTGACTACAGCATCAATTCCTCCGTAAACGTTGGTCTTGTTGAATTTACTCATGTAATTGTGCATCTCGGCGAAATATTTGGCGAGTGTACTGTCCGTGTGGCTCCACGGAATTGTACCGAATCTAAACATTGGTTTGTGGGACCACGGCTTCGCGAGCCGCGGATCGTCGATTCCCGTGAATTCGTAATACTCCTCGCGTGTTATCATGAACGCAGCTAAGTTGGCAGTATATATAGCGAGAAAAACAACCGCAAACATGGCCCAAACGTTCGTCATGAATCTGGAAGTGAACAATTATTGCATCTTTAAAAAAAATCCTCCATTTCTCAATTTTTTTAAGGAGATATCAACGAAAGTACGAAAATGAAAATGAAAATTGTCTATTGAAATGTTTTTTTACGATACAGAGTATTAATCCAGTTTTTCGATGGCTAAATTTCAAGTAGCATTACCGATAAAATAAGCGAAAATTATCCCGACAAAGTATGCTCAAAATTGTGCTTTTATTGAAAAAAAAATTTAGAGTGGACTTTCAAACAATCTAAAATATTTCACGTGTTCATTAGTGGATATGGTTCAATTATTAACCATAAAAATATATGGTCATCGAACTTTTCATTGGAATTATTTAATGATAATATCATCCGATATGACATACGTGAGCGAATTAGAGTCAAATCATAACCTAAAAATAAAAATCACTTTTTAACTATCTGTATTACATCAATATTTTACATTTCTAAATTAATAAATTTGGTAAAAAACGATTTATTCAATCTTAAAAGTTATTTATTAACGCCTCATTTAAAAATAAGCCAAATAGTATCTCATTTGACTAGTAAGTATCGCTTTATTTATGATAAACTGACAATTTATTATAAATATTTTATAGAAAATATAATTTAAAAAATTATAAATACATTTATTTAATCAATAAAACCATGGAATATATATATAAGTAAAATTATAACTATAGTATATTTTATAGTAGCAATAACTATATTTTAACTGACAATAATAAATAATTTTTTATTTATCATGGTCCATTTAGGTAAAAAATTTTATAATTTCTCAGAAATTTTTTTACAATTTTTGCAATAAAAAATTGTTATTATACACATCTTTCTATAAAAAATGCTAATATCCAAATTATATTGTATTAAAAATATATTTAAAAAATTGTTTGAATGGTTTGAATGGTTGTATGTCAGAAAAAAATGTTCGCACTTGAGATTAATTACTTTAGAACTAAATATATTTCTTTTGTATTAAAAGGAAACATATTTTGAACAAAAGTCGAATAAAATTTATGCAGTTGTATGATGATAATTGTATTTGTCATTTTTATAAGTTAAGATCTACGATCTACCATATATTTTTTTTCTTGGTGCATTATTTGGAAAAATTTTTATGCCTCGTTGCATTCAACGAAATACGCATAGAGAAACTTGTTTGAAGTTGTTGAATAATTCTGTGATAAAAATCTTGCGACAAATGGTGGAAATAAAAGTTCAGGTTCTCTGGAAAAGCTCGGCAGTTGAATTCGGGTCGTTGCTCACGTTGATGAGTTTCTTCGGTAAATCGTCTAAATTGGGAAACACTGGGTCAAGCGAATACACACACATATATGTATATTCTTTCCCTTCGAGCACGTCCATGCGGATCGTAAAGTTTAAACGTTTTCATTCGATTTCTGTCGATTTCGCAAATTTATTATTTTCATGCAGCTTCTTTAAAAGCAAACAATTTTATTTGCTCAGCATCTTTTTTTCCTTCTGGACAATAATAAATTACAAGAACTGAAGGATATCAAAATTGAAAAAAAAATGAAATAAATAAAATAAAAAATAAATAAATAAAATAAATAAAATAAATAAAATGAAAATCACAAAATTTGGATCAAGCAAAGAAAAATCAATAATCACCGAGCTGTAAATCCTCTTGGTGAGTCGATGTGAACAGCTGCCTGGAAAAGCACTGCCCAAACCAGCCAGTAAGTTCTCGAAAGAGAGAATCGATGATTTGGGGATGGATTGATCTGAAAAAGTGAAAAAAATAAAAAGTATAATTAAGAATTATTAAAAATCATTTTTGCAACAAAGAGAAACGTCAAAAATTATCTCATAAAACTTTTTTTCTCAGGAGATTCAGTTTCAAATTCATCACGAGAGTTTGTCCAAATGTTTGGACAAATGGATCCCCTGAGAAAAAAAGTTTTTTGAGGTAGTACATCCATGACAGTCAAATCAAACATTTGTATCTTAGTTCATCTCTGTATCATTTGATTTTGCAGCTTAAGGTAGTCCTATCTTTTTAAACGATTCGTCATATTTATTTTAAAAAATTAGAGGCTTTAGTACTTATAAATAATAAACTTCCTGCAAAATTTCAGGTTAAGTTATCGACTTAATTACTCAGACATTAATTATCAAAAATCGCTCATTTTCGTGATCAAAGCATAACGAGCATAACGATGCTCGATGATACGAAAATTCTTACTTCTGCTCACTTCAACATCGAATCTATTTATAGAGAATCGTAAGATTTTTTCGAAAAACGGAATTTAAATAAAGTACATTCCTACGAATCACATCGTTTTCAAGAAAAGTGGAGTTATCAACCTATATTTTAAGAAAATCGTTGTTAAACGTGACGTAAAATTAAATTCTTTATACTACCTTAAAAAAAATGTCAAAAATTATGTCACATCATTCCTGAATATCTGGACAAACTCTCGCGATAATTTTGAAACTTAATCGTGCGAGATAAAAGTTTTTCAAATATCATTTAAATACTCAAATATTCGTTATCATTTTTATCTTATTTTCATTATTTCGTCGAGACCCCTCCGAAATATGAATTTGGGTGAACATGTATCTCACAATTTCCCTCAAGCACCTGAACAACAGTAATTGCCACTTGAAGCTAGATTATCGGATGAGCCGGGTTAACTGATCATCCGCAAAGTTCATCTCCTTCGAAGACCCAACAGCTATTCGGTTTAAATCGAGTCAAGATTTGCTCGCGTTAAAAAAAAATTTTATCGGGAATGAAACGGAGTTTTCGTCAAAATTACGAACACATGAAAAGGCCATTTTAGTATGATAAAAAAAAGAAAATAAACGTCATAAAAATAATAATAAAAAATAAAATAAATGTGTGTTTTCACTCCTCTCATTTTACCTTCATATTAAAACCGAAAGGCGAGAGCCACTCGAACAGGAATATGACAAAAGTAGCAGCATGAATTGCGACGATTCCCACGAGCATCCATGAAGCCGTATCGAATGGCTCTGAAAACATAATAAAACTCGAAACGTTTGCACTTTTACTTTATTTGTAAAATATGAATTTTAAATAGCCAACGATATTCTCTATAGCTTTCTTATAATAAACACTGGAACTTTTTGTTTTGTTATTATAAAATTCAATTTTAACTTTAATTACTTTTGTTGTTCAAATTGTACACTATGGTAAATTAATTTTATTAAATGGTATATACTACTCAATATTTTGTAATTACATACTGTTTATTGCAAAAAGGATGTCAGCATATCTTGTAATAAGATTTATTTCACAGTGAATATTTTATTAAGAATGTTTATTAATTATTCTCAGTATATAAACTTATTTTTATTACACGATATATTATTTGGTACTTTTGTAATAATGTGCTGTTTATAGCGAACATGACATCAGCATCTTGTAATAAACTTTATTTTATGCTGAATATTTCATTAAGGATCATACCGTGCTCTCAGGACAAACATATTTTAATAAAATTTTAATACATGTTCACTAGAATTTTTTTTCAAATTTAGTGAAGTTTGGGATAACTATTATAATATTCGTGAAACAAATCGAAACCAAAATTTGGATGAAAAATCGAGAAAGACTTGCATATTCTCATTATTATTAAAGCTTTTTGTCAATCCATTCTCGTATTTTAAAAACATTTACGTTAGTTTCATTTGAACAATTAATAGAAAATTTGGAGAAAGTTGGAAAATATTTCTTGTAAATCCAATCACATTTTATTTTTTAGTTGATATGAATTTGATCAATATCTGTAACTTTTGAAAGGGATCTTATAGTATCTTTATACTGTGTTAAAGAATTTTGAAAAGATTTATTTTATTTTAGTTTCAAAAAAAAATCACGAAATTGGAGAAAATTATGAAATAATTTTTGTAAATCCAATCATAGTTTTTTTTTAGTTGATATGAATTTGATCAATATTTGATACTTTTGAAAGGGACTATATGGTATCATACTCTATTAAAGAATTTTGAAAATATTTATTTTCTTTTAATTTGAAAAAGTAACACAAAATTTGGAGAAAATTACGAAATAAGTTTTGTAAATTCAATCACAGTTTTTCTTTAGTTGATATGAATATGATCAATATCTGATACTTTTGAATAATACTGTATAGTATCTTTATACTCTGTTAAAGTATTTCCAAAAGATTTATTTTATTTCAATTTAAAAAAATAACACGAATTTTGGAGAAAATTGTACGAAACAATTACAGTTTCTTTTAGATGATATGTTTTTAATAAATATATCTGAAACTTTTGAAAGGGACTGTATAGTATCTTTATACTCTGTTAAAGTATTTCCAAAAGATTTATTTTATGTCAATTTAAAAAAATAACACGAATTTTGGAGAAAATTATACGAAACAATTACAGTTTCTTTTAGATGATATGTTTTTAATAAATATATCTGAAACTTTTGAAAGAGACTGTATAGTATCTGTATACTCTGTTAAAGTATTTCCAAAAGATTTATTTTATGTCAATTTAAAAAAATAACACGAATTTTGGAGAAAATTGTACAAAATAATTACAGTTTCTTCTAGATGATATGTTTTTAATAAACATATATCTAAAACTTTTGAAAGGGACTGTATAGTATCTTTATACACCGTTAAAGAATTCAAGGGGATAAAAAAGAACTCGGGATGGTGGAATGTGCTCCATTTAAAATAGATGCAACGATGAAAAAATAAGGAGAGTACTTACCAAGAAAGGCGGTGGGAGAAATGATACCGGTTCTCTTGGCGACTACGATCGCAATTCCGGTCTCCATGTAAGGCACCGAAAAGTCGACGACTGCCTCCCTCTCGGAGTTTATCATCAGCGAGGTAAGCACCATGTCGGTTTTCCGGTTAACAAGGTCAGCAATGAGGCCGTTCCATTTCCCGTTCTATCTCCCGATCATCGCAATAAAAGTAGTATTATTATGAAAATAGCGATACGAGCGTAGTATCGTCGCTTTAAAAGCCTCTTTATAGAAAGCTCATGTTAATGGCATCAGAATTACATTCCACGACAATCAAATCCCCAATATTCTCTCCGGTTCGTTTTAAATAAAGAGAATATTGGAAATGGATTTGAAACATAGTAATATGTGTTTTTTACTATATACTCTGCTTCATAACGATAAATTCGACAGATAGGTCTCTACAATAATAAGGTTTCTACGATATAAATTACACTGCAATTTAGACTGCAATTTTTTTCCCTAGATTTATGATTTTTTTCCCCTCATTATCTGTAATTTTTATTAACAGTTTAAACATCAATTTAAATTAAAAAATGTTGATGCTTTTGGCATTGTTTAAATTATCATTAATGAGCAAAAATTATTGAAACGTTTTTCATATTTGTAAATTATTTTTAAAACCGTGTGTCAATGTATATGAAGTTAACAACTTATTTTTAATATTTTTTTATGTCTCTCTGGTGCCCCAAAAAATATGGACCTTCGCTGGAGAACTATCGTAAAATATATTTTTATACGTGAAAATGTAAATTATGTGAAAATACCTCGAGGGTTCCCCATTTGCCATCTTCAACCCTAACGAGCTCGTAAGTGAATCCGATCTCCTCGGAAAATTTCTGAAGCAGATCAATGCAAAATCCGCTGCAGCACTGATAAAAGCTCTCGTTCCTTTGTGCGGATTGGATGTCCATTCTGAAAGTTATAACGCGATATAGCAACGAGCTGGCAAAAATGAAATTCTGAAGAAAAAAAAATTAAATTCTTGTGAATTATTCCAATTAGTATTTTAACGGTCGTTTGGCCAGTAATCCAGAGCTATCGATTTTTTCCGCGTTCTCATTCCGATGAAAATAGAAACGTGCCTCCGCTCCCTATACACGTGTAAAAATCCTTTAATCCTATTCCCTTCATTTTCCAACGTTCGCTACCAATAACAGCCAGCCAATCCGGAACTCCCTCGCTCTGACATCTTCCAAGACTCTTTCACCAATTGCGAAAAAAATAAATAAAGAAAGCTGTAAAAAGTCGTTCAAAATTTATTCGCGTTTAACCCTTTAATCCCAAAAAAAAATTCGAGAAAGACCATTTGAGAAAAAAGAATTCAAGACATCTTCTATCGTGGGTGAGATCTCTTCGAGGATTTGACCAATTTTTTTAAAATTGAAAGTTTTCAATGTTGTTCCTAAATTTATTTAAAATTTTTGGTCATATTTGAAATCGTTTTATTGAATCGTCCAAGCATTGCTTCTTATAAAAAATTTATACATTTTCCCTACGTATTTATATATAAATAAGAGATTTTTGATAATTTTTAATAACAGGTTATAATTTACCATAAGATATATATTATTGTTATAACTTTTCGCTAAAATTTATTTTAATTCATTATTTGAGTAAACAAAAATGTTTAAATTGTTGAAAAAATATGTCTATTTGACTCATTAATAGTTTAGTTAAAAAACGAAAAATTCCCAACGTTTTCGTATATAAAAATGTAGAGACTGCATTGTATAAATAAAATAGCCCATGCATTCTTGAATTCGATCTCGTCTCGATCATAGCTCGTTCCCATAAGAATGCCGAACTCGAATTATCGTCGCTTAATTAATATGTATAATGGGAAACGAGACAATATGAAATCAAAAGGTATTTCCTCTTTTTGATAATTTTAGTAACGAATTCAATAAGGATTTCCAATTCAACGTTTTTTTTTTAATATTGTGACTAATTATGAAAGAGTGAACTTTTTTTCACGTTTAATCTCTTTATTTGAACTTGATTATACCGCAGAGAGTCTTTTATTCTTTCTATACCTTGTATACGAATAATGAATGAGCAATATCGTGGGGCTTTGTAATCTTTGAATATGATGCGCGAATTTCTCGGATCGTTGTCATTGATAGCTCTGGCAATGGCTTTTCAGAGCTTTAACGTAAATGAGATTTCTGCTCCAGCACTTCCTTTTACAACAGCTGAAACCCTTAATCTCATTACTTGCACCTTCAATTTCCATTTGTCAAATCGTTCATTAAATAATCGATGGAATAGTCCATAAAATAAGATAGAAACGTAAAAAACCTAATTACAATATATTCTTTTTAAGGAGAAATTCTTCGAGAGATACTCCTCGATAAGAGTGAGTTTTTCGCGATAAATTGTCGACAATTAAGCATTTTATCACAATTTTTTAAATTTTTTAAATATAGTTTTCATATACCTATTTATAATTAAATAAATGATGTAAAAATACTGAAAAATCAGAATAAATTTTAAACTCTATATAAATTTTAAATTGGAATAAAACACGTTATTTGTCCCATTTCAAAAATACTTGTCAACTCATTTTTAAGGATGTATGAGCAATATTTTTAAAAATATTAAAATTAGATACATTTTTGGTATTTTGTTTTTAAGCACATGAAAAAAATAGTGTGTAAAATTTGAAATCGTTTTATTGAATGGTTTAAGAGTTATCAAACTTCAAAGTAGCTGAGATTTAACATTGCTTTTAATGAGGTATTCGTAAATTTGCACTGAATACAAATTTAAAAATATGAGATTTTTGTGAATTTTTCTTTATACATTCCTAGTAATGTTCATTTTGTATCAACAAAAATTTCAAAACTTTTTACTAAATTTTTTTAATTTAATTATTTAAACAATATGAATGTTGAAATTATTGTTAAAATATACTCAAATTGATAATTAATAGTCAAACTAAGACTAAAAAAAATTGGCAACATTTTAGCAAAAGCCATAGTCTGGGTTTTTCTAAATTAAAACGTCAAGAATTTACTTTTTGCTGAGATTGCCTGTGTCATATATATCCTTATATAACTTCTAAAAATAAATTTGTTAAAAGGGGATATGTGTAGTAAGAAATATATATTTTTTCATCATAGATAGTAATAGAGAAAAAAGTAGAGAAATCTTTTTCCAACTATAAAAAAATTGTTTTTGAATGGCATAGACTTTTTTTTGTAGTCACAGCTGCAAACGAAAAAGTAATTGCGAAGGAACGAGTACGTCGTTTAGCCCCACAATTTGTGAGCGTTGACACGAAAATTTGTATGTTTACATAACCAAGAGGCTGAAATGCACCAACAAGATGAAGTGGAGTCCGCAGAAAGTACTCGAGCAAAAAAAAAACTAGGATAAAGAGAGAACATGTGGGAAAGGAGAAAAAAAATTTACATGAAGAAATTGTGAGGCCAGGATGGTGGTGAGTTCTGGTGTCGAGCTTTTAAGGAAACTGAGTGAAGGCGAGTGAAGAAAACGTTCCAAATCTACTCTTATGCCACAAAGCTGGGGTTTCGATATTTTAAAGTAGTACAACCACAAAATCAACTTGAGATTTTCCTAAATGTTTGGACAGATCTCCTTTAAAATAAAATTAAAAGGTTTACAAAATTTTACTAAAGCTTTACCATCCAGTCGAGATATAAATTATTATTAAAATCATATTTTTTAATCTGCTATAAGAGCTCACATTCAGTTTTCAGCAGTATTTTTGAAAATGTCACCATCAACGCAAATCTTTTAAAAATTAATCACAAATTTAAAAAAAAAACGTAGATATGATTCAAATTTTAAGTCGATCAACCACGTCGTATTTTAGGAAATAATTTATAAAAATTAGGATTATACATGGGAGTAAATATTAGTAAGTATTTTGTTTAAATATTACTATTTGCATAAAATTAGTGTCAAATCTCAATTAGATCTCAACAATTACTGTCATCAAATTTGAAACAGTTTCTCCAACTGGTTAATCAATTTCGAGACAAAAAACCAAGTTCATGCATAAAAATCAAGCAAAATAATAATTATCATACTATTATAATATTAAAAAATTGAAATAAAAAGCCTTTTATCAAAGATTATATCGATTGGAAGTCACTTTATGAAATAAAATTAAAATCATGCTGGATTTTTCTGTAGATCTTGTGACATATAAATATAGTACCGAAACCATTTAAGAAGTTCCACTACCTAGAATTCAAGATATTTAGAGTTTAAAATCTCAATATTTAACACATGCTTTTATGGAAGAGTAAAATAAATTGTTATTTTCGATAATTAATATCTCAAATTATATGTAAATAAATCTCTTAAAATTTAATACAAGCTAATTATATTAAAATGATATGGCTTATGCAAAATTTCAACAAAATCTTTAAAAAATCGTTTCGTGACTGAAGTACCTCGAGTCCTTTGTAGAAAATTTTCACGCTTAGCATGTTATTATTAGAAATAAGTCTCAAGATTCGCGCTACCAATGGAGCTTGCAAGATTCAACGAACGCTTTCCGGAAAGACTTATATTACGTTCATGGAATAAGGAGAAAAAATAAAAAACTTTTCAATTTTTCATAAATATTTTGTTTTTGATAAAACTTTTAAATTTTATCAAAGGAAGATAAAAAATGGATCCTTGCATCTGAAATGAATTTTTTTGGGGCAACGGAGCTACGAAGAATTTCTTCAATAATATATTTCCCATTCCGAGAGGGTAATGTACATATACCAAGGAAGAAAAAAAAAGCCAAGTTTTCGCCTCATTTATTCGCGATAAATATTTGCCACGATATACAGAAATTTACCATGGGAAAAGTTCTATAGGAACACGTATTTTGTTCGTTCATAACTTTGCAAAGTTTTGCGTGGCAAATTGTAAGCGAATATCGGGCAAAAGCTTCGAAGTTTCATAACGCGAGAATTCTCTGGGTGAAAGGTATACGAGGCGCTGACCGACGAATATTCGATCTAGGAAACTTCCTCATTTCATTTTATAGTCGTTAGATGATTTTGTACGCTAAATTGATTATTACTTCCATTTTCAATAGAGTTATATTAATTATTATTGGTTACCCCTTCAAGCGGAAAATCTTCTATCAATAGTTCAATAGCTAGCAAAAATGACTTTCTAAAGAATAATTTTAAAAAATTACGTTTTATAGAAAAATTGAACAAAAACAAATGATTTTGGATTTTTAGATATATAAAATGAAAGTGTAAGGATTTTATTATATTTAAATACATTTTAAGAATTAATTGAACTGGGTTTCCAAAATAATGCGTAATCTAAAATTTATTATTAAAATAATCTAAAATTTGTTATTGTTTCGTATGAAATATTTGTATATTTTATTCGTCTATGAACAAAAAACGTAATGTCACTATCAACAATTTTGTTACTTTGAAAACGTTTAACGAAAATCTTTTAATTTTATAAATTATTTAAACAATGCAATGGAACATGACCAAAAAGGGTGTTTAAATTATGAATTTATATTACAACTAAAAGCATTAAAATTGGAAAGTTCGTAGCAAGAATATGAAGTCTGAATTTCACCAATTAATGATTAAAAATGCAGTATCGTCAAGGTTCATCCCTCCAACTTCTTTTTCATTGCAAAAAATATATTCGAAAAAATATTTTTAATGCGCTTCTTAGGAAAATGATTAAAAAATAAACGATGTTATAGTATCTTCTATAGAATAGAGGGTCTCATGTCTAATTTTTGAAAAAAAATTATAGTGAAAATAATAATAGTAATAGTAATAGTAATAATAGACTGTAATTATTTCTACACTGAGAGGTCATGACGCGAAATTTATTATGGCAGAACCGTACGTGTGAAAAACATTGTAACGTTTTCAAATTCGTCACAATAAGTACAAGAATTTCAATTTAATATTTCTATTATATTTGTTTAATGATTATTGAAAATATTTTAAATAATTCGTAAATTTACATCCATCATATTTTTAATATAAAGAAATGCAAGTTCATATTTTTATATTTCTTTATATTTTGATAATATAATATATTATAAATATAATAATATAATATAATTTAAATTTATATATCTTCATATTTTTAATATGAAGGAATTGTATTTTTTCATGAACAGGTTTTCGCATGAAAAATTTGGAAGAAAATAATTTTGGAAAATTACAATAAAAGTCTATTAATATTCACCACAATATTGTAAATTTTTCATTATTTTTAAAATTTCATAAATAAATAAGAAATAGAAAATATACATGCTGGAGTGCGAAATGTAAATTCTTCGATAAATTTCTAAATCTTCGGACGGACGGATAAATATTTTTCGTACTCAAGCAAGCGAGATATTCCGTGCGCTTCGAATATGTACATTCTGCATATCGCTTCCAGCGTTGGGATGAGAAAAAAATACGAAGATTGTACGGTGCCGGCTAAAATTTACGGAACGCAAATATGCCGAAGTCCATACTGTGCATTCTAGCGGCTACTGGATTCCACGGAGTTTATATCGATTTAGCTGAGGTTTAATTGATATCAACGCTAATTTATTACCAGAAATATTGAAAAAATATTGTATCTTCATTTTTCGAAGTTTTCAAATTTTTTTTTAAATTCTTGTTTACGTGCTGAATAAGTATGTGTAAATTAATGATAATTCGTATTTTGCGTTATTATAAGCTTTCGAATTTTTTTTACATTCGCAGAATATGTATATAAATTAATTAAATAAATAAGAGAATTAATAAAAAGTTTTATTTTTCTGTACGATCGTGATTTTTACAATACTTTAAACATATATTTATAAAACGTATTTATACGTATTTAGACAGATTTATAAATTATTTATGGAAAGACCGAATCAAGGACATGAAATTCATTGCTCATATTTGTAGTTATTTTCCAGCCGGTTTGCCAAAACTTTAGTAATTTTTCTGTATGATCGCGATTTTTTATAATACTTAAAAAATGAGAAAGTAGCGAATTCTACAAAAATCTGTGTCGTTTCTTAGAAAATTGTAAAGTACTTATAAAATCAAAGACAAATTTATAAATTATTGGGGAAACAGAATCAAGGAAATGAAATTCATTGTTCTAATTTTCTACCATTTTCCATCCAGTTTTTCAATACTGTACTTATTTATCTGTATACGATAGTGATTATTTTTCCTATTACCTTAAAAATGAGAAAATTGAAAATTCTACAAAAGTCTACATCGTTTATTCAAATATTTGAAAGTATTTGTAAAATCAAGGACAAATTTGTACAAGAAACAGAATCAAGGAAATGAAATTCATTGTTCAAATTTGCCGCTATTTTCCAGCCAGTTTGCCAATACGCCTGAAGGGTCCTTCGCCGAGGACACGAACACAGTTCCGGCCAGTTTTATCGATTCGGCCAAACTTTGAAGCCCCCACCACGCAACCACGAAGGAAACGAAACTTTGAGAACGGAAATATTTTCACAAAACCCACTCCACCGTAAAAAACAATTCAAAGAATATTTCTTCGCCGAACACGAAAATGTCGACGAAGTTTCAAAATATAAAAATAATCGAGAAAGTTTCGTGCACGTAAATTGCAAGAGAGAACTCATGAACAGGATACTTTGACAATTTCGTTTAATTGGGTCTGTGCATCCATTTTTTTGTTTTTTTTCTTACGGAAATAAAATCACTATATAAAGGTTTCTATAGTAATTTTTTCTCCCTGCCGATGAGCATGAAATTTTCATCGTCTTTCACGCTGTGACAAAGAATCCTCGATATAACGTCAATTTCCATCTCGATTCTTGCAGTCGTTGAAAAACGACGAAACGGTTTAAAGTTCGATGAAGAACGATAAATTTTTTATCACCGGAAACGAAGAGTGCTTTGTTCGGAAGCGCTCCTATGTGAGAACGAATTTTATTAGGTGCGTTCAATCGCGAGCGTATATAGTATTCGCGTGTCGAATCAATTACCATAATAGAATATACGAGAAAAGCCGTCCGATGACGTAAACAAGTTTACGCTCGAGGATGACGAAGAATAATCCGCGCATGATACACGGGGAATTCGAGCTTGCACGCCTTCGATTTCAAGATGAAATGAAAATTTTATGTTTCCGTGAAAGCTCTTCAAAATAAGTTTCCTCACAATTCTGTTAAGGATTGGAGTGATTCGGAAAATTGTTTGAAATATTTACATTTTTTATACGTTTTATTCTTTCAAAATGTAAGGAAAAAAATGTTGTATTAAACTAGAAGATTTTAAATCATCGAAATTTTAATGTTGCTTCTTGTAGAGAGTATATATTTATTTTTGCTTTGCGAATATAAACACTAAAAGCTTAGGTCACTGTCAAATTTATTTCAAGAGCAACAACGCGACTTTTCCCTTTTGCACATGTTTCAATTTATATTTTGCTGTTCTGCTAGAAGCATATTTCATACAACTTCGCATAATGTGATCTGTAAGAAATCCAACTGACACTCAGTTGAAGCTGACACTCACTCGATTGAACTTTGTCGAATTTTTAAGAAATATTTTTCGATGACGAACTACCTGGAGAGACCCGACATGTCTTACTCCGAGACTTTATACCGACCTACTGATTCCAAATATTTAGTCAAAAAACCGAAAAATAAAGGTCGTGTTCGGTTTTTCCCTCGACCTCGACGAATCGTCGAGGTATTCTCGAAAAATAAACAGTTTTTTTCCCTAGTTAGCTCGATAAACATTTCTTTTTCATTATGTTTATGATCACCTAACTATTCAGGTATATTTGATATAAATAGTAGAAAATTGAGTTGTAAAGTTGTTCTCACATTATTACACGTATAAGTTGTATTAAAAGTGAGCGGAGGAAATTTGACGTGTTCGAGGTTCTCCAGACCAGGGATGGGCAGAGCTCGATACTTTTTCTGAGAAATGAAAATTTTTCGATAGATAATCTTTATTGCCTCATTGATGAAATTATCATCAGCCATTGAAAAATGTTCATTTCTCAGAAAAGTATCGAGCTCTGGCCATCCCTGCTCCAGACTGATTTTTCGAGAATCGAAAAGAGGAAGATCTCAAAATTTCAAATGGTGATATATTTTCGTGTCCTCGATGAAATCGACTTTATAACGGGTAATTCCTGAAAATTTTTGCTAATCGAAATAAACGATTATAACATCAAGGTTATTATTTCCAAAGCAGCACGTTGAATTTTTTTTACGGAGTAGAGATTAACCAAAAGTCAATGGGCTCCGCATAATGCGCTCCATTCCAAAGAATCGATTAGAGGCCTCGTGTCTTTTTTAATATAGATATGCTTGATATCCATTTTTGATAATAAGTCAATATTTGATAGTATTTTACTAAATTTTGACATTTTTGATTATTTAAAGACATTCTTGGAATTTCGAAGAACGAAAAAAATTTTTAATATGGTTTTTTTTTGTTTTTTTTTAATTCCAAGAATGTCACGCCCTGGTACAGCGTATGCTGCTTAATATATTCAATTTTCAATTAATTTGATTGAAAAATACGAGCGTGAGATTTGTCCGAAAATTCATTCAGAATTGGATGTTTCACATCACCTTAAAACATTCAGTAAAATGATTAAAAATGTAGCATGAAATTTTTTCATATTCTTAAGAATATGTATATCACTCATACATACCCTTAAATAATACTAAATGCCAAAATTGTTAAAGAAGTGTGTTTCGACTGTTGATTGCCATTGTAATTAACATCAAAAAAATTGGATAAATAATTTTATGGCAAAAAGTTTATTAAAATCCATCAATATATCGTACGTAAAACTTACTATTTTCAAAAACTATTCCTACAATAATTTATTTTTCAATTTATTTGCCTGATTACCTAAAAAACGTAATTTTTATAATTATTACATTTTTGGCATTAATAATTGAATGACATCGAACAAATACGTTTGTGTTTTTCCTTAATATTTATATTCGGTAATAATTGGATGATATGTTTGTTTTTAACGATTCAGAGTTTAAAATTTCCTCGGAAAGAATGGTTTAAAGAATGTTTCTTCCATTCTCCAGCTCGGATCGTCGAGTGATTTTTATCTCAAGAGTGTAAACACACCTGGGGATATTTTTTTCGATACTGTTTCCATAAGAGAGAATATAAAATAACGTCATTAGTAGTTATAAAAGAAATGAATACGAAAAACAGAGAGGCGGTCGGGTATAAACGAGACTTGCGAGACGCTCGTAGAAACAAACGAGAGACGAAAACAGAGGGTGAAAATACGGATAATGGCTTGCCAGAGACACGACTGTTTCTCGGAATTGAATTTCGTTCATTCTCCTTTGTTACATCTTCGAGTCTGGAATCCTCTACTCCCTTATTCATTCCCCTTTTAAACTTTTCACCGAAGCATTCGATAAAATAATGTATCGTCGAAATAATTTAAATGCGAAGCACCTTTTCCTTTTTGTGTAATAAAAATAAATAAACATTTTTTCTACTATGGAGATCGTGTTGTGATGAGTGTTCTAAGATTAAAAAAATTTTATAGAGTTCATAAAACTGCACAGAAGAAAAAAATGTATAGGTCGCATCGAACATTTAAATGAGTAATTTAATTTCATAATATATATTATTTTAACAACGTATTTCTTGAACTGAATAAAAAAAATAATTAACGATTAGACAGCTAAGAAAAGTTTTTATGAACTTTTAATAAATTACCAACGATTCAAAAGGAGTCGTGAAAAATGTAGTTTATCGAGATAATTTGTGAAATATTTTCGATTAATATTGAGTCAATTAATGTTGAGAAAAACTTCTCAACATTCATTCACATTTATTATATACATTTTCTGTATTGTACTGTAGAATATCTTCGCCCACTGTTAAAAATTAGCCATTCACATCAAGTCTTTACAGCAATGAATTTTTTTTTCAAAAAGTTCTGCAGAAAATTTAATTTTCTCTTGTCATTTGCCTAATTTTTAATCAATCGATCCAAACTGATAGTCACAAAAAAACTTTATCAATCCTTGGTCAGGGTGTGATCTCAATTCTTTTTTTTCCCGTTTTTGCTTATCATTAAACATAATAATTAAGCATAATTTAAAAAATCTAAAAAAGCAAAGAACACAAATATGAAGGTCTATCCTTTCATTACCAGGCGTATTTTTTATTTTAGGAAAAAATTTCTTTGGGAGCTTTAATGTTTCAGGAAATTTCTAATGTAATGGCAGAAATTAATTAGAGTCATGATGGTAATACGATTATAAATCTCTGAGAAGAATATCCTTCGGAAAAGCGTGAAACTAGAGGGACTCGAGATGAAAGTGTTTTTCATCTTCCAACAATTGCCTAATTGATTTTATGGACAAGCGATAAATTCATGAAATGATTTAGCTTCGAAAAGTTTTCTAGGGGTTAAGGCCAATGGAATTAGCTAAGTTTTACTGATTCCCTCGAGTGAGCCTCTTTCCTCGACTTCCCCCGATTGCCGAATTTCAAAGACGCTGATCAACCGACAACCACATATAGAAGCTTGACATTCCTGACAAGTGACATTCCAACGATATCGAAAGTTTTCCAGGTCACTGAACTTGGAAGCATTCTCTATCGTTTCGTGACAAATAATTTTATTAAAGGCTTACAATAAAAACGGTTAGGGAAAAGTAATTTTATTTAACTTAATAGTGATAGTAATTTTAATTACGAAATTATTTTATAGAAGGTACTCTTTGTAATTGATTGTGCAATTTTATTTAACTTGAAAAAAAAATTACGAAATTATTATAATTGAGAAACTGAAACACACTTTTTCAACAGTGATGACATTTATTATAAATAATCATCATTATTAGAAATAATGTTGAAAAAATTAAAAATTATAAAAAATTTAGTGAACCTTTTTCAAATTTATGATTTATTATTAAAATCACAACAAATATTTGAATTAAATTTAACAGTGTTGTAACTACTTATTGCTCATATTCGAGGAAAATATTATATGTGAATTTCCTGTGAATATTAAAATTTTGAGAATTTAGGATCTGATGACTTTGACATCATTTAGTAAATATCAGTAAATGGTAATAGAATTTTAGTAAATCAATAAAATTTGATTATAAAATTGTTTATACATTTCTAAACAACCTATCAAAAATTCAGCCATTTTCCAAATATATTTTCCAAATATATACATTTTTTAAAATTTTAATATTTAGTAAATATAATAATAAATTGACGAATGCGATATAATTCTCAATATCTAAAAAAAACTAAAAGTTTATTTAAAAATTATCTAATTGTAGATGACAGCCCGCTTTAAAAAAATCATAAAATAATATTAAACTCGATTTAAAAGAGATTCCAAAAATAGCAGAACATGTGCAAAATAATCATCAAATTTTCTTCCAGTAGTTTTATCTTCTTATCGATGAACTTTGTGAAAATTGTTATATCGAAAAGAACGACATAATTTATTATTAATTTATGTATAATAATCTCTTCCTTAAGACGTCTTTTTGGAATTATTATCTGGCCATTTCATTTTTTTTTCAATGACTTGAAAAGTATTTGGATAAGGATTACTAAAATAAGTTTCGTACTTACCCGACCATATCGGACTCTTTGGCAACTCGGCAGTGAACTCCGCGATCCATTAGGCACTTTCCACTCACAGGATCGGGCGGTGCTAGATTAATGTACGGAGGTTCCTCAAGGAAAGTTATTTTCAAATAAAATTTTTCCGGAACCCCCTGAGGCGGCGTGTGCGAGTTCCCTGGCCAGACAATGTCCTTTATGTCGAGACCTTCCTTCTCCCACGACTTCCAAACTCCGATCTTCATTGTATATGAAAAATAGTCAAAAAAAAGTAACGCACATTAAAAAAAAGTATCATTGAATGGAATATTTTTTATTCGAGATAAAAAATAATTTTTCATTTGAAACAAAAGATCACTTTGTGGATCTTGAAGACGATGAAAAGTGAAAGTGAAATGAAAAAAAAAAACAATTATTAAGGTGGTTTTGGCCTGTGGAATGAGTGTTGATATATTTTGATAAAAATTTGCATAAAATTTCTTTAATGTTGTATGCACGTGTGTAACAAATTTTATATGGTTTCATTGTGCAGAATTCAAGGTATTTAAGGTTATTGTGGGATGAAAGTTAAATCGAAATGTTATTGCTTAATTTTACTCAGGTAAAAAGTGATTTTTGAGTTAAAGTTCATTAAGAAAAGTTGCTGCAAATTGCCTAAAGAGCAACATACTCCAATTATAAGGTCGCCCAAGGTCTATTTTGCTTGTTATATGATTGCAAAAATGTCGAAAAAAATTTGATTAGATTTTTGTAAAAAATTAAGCAAACATTCTTCGATGTATAAAGATCCATGCCAAATTTCGTAAGGCTTCACCGTGTAGAAGTTGAGATATTTATTGTTGAAAATCATAATTATATTTAACACGTGCTCTTATAACCGAGTACTGAAAATTGTGATTGTTACTAATAAATATCTCGACTTCCGTACTGTAAATCGTCCGAAAAATTGGTACATATATGCACATTACGTCAAAGAATGTCTATGCAAATGTTTATCAAAATTTTATCAAAAATATTTCATCCCACTACAACTCTAACAGTAAATATCTTAGTTTTTGTTCTTTAATCAATTTGCAATAACTTTTTTTTAATAAATTTAATCTCACAAAACACTGTGGACGTCAGAAAAACGTAATCAAAGCAGGATAAATTTTTGGATCTGAATGTCACAGATTAATCATTTTAAGATAGTTCAAACCATTTTCTTAGGAAAATTTTGAAAAAATTATATATTGCGAAAAAAAACTATTAAACAAAGAATGCCATAATTCTACTGTTCGATTCTTGAAATATTTTGAGTTAAAGATTAGTTATCTACGTGTTAAAAATTTGTAACATTATTCATAAAAATGTAACGTGAATACGGTTTATGGGAAAATTATTTTTACAAAATGTACTATGTTAGAATATCTTTTTAAGAAATTAAAAAAAAATCGTGCATAATTTGATGTTTAGCTTGGAAGAAGAAAAAATATGGAGAGGAAAAATATAATATTTTCAAAGTCGAGTACAAGTGAGGAAAATTCAATAAAAATATCATAATTTATGTTTATTTTGTAATTACTGATAATATTTACAAAAATTGTTAAACCTCTACCTCTTTATATCTATATATAATGTATTCGTAAACTCCTATCACTTTATGGACACTAATTCTGCGTGATGGGAACTGACCAATCTTTTTTTTTTTATAACACCCACAACTATCGAACTACCTGAATAAAATAGTGAATAAAATTGATATGAATTCTGCGTCTCGACAGCTTTAAATTTCGATAAAAATTCATCGGTCAGCTCACTCCTAAAACACAGTATAAAATTAAGTCTGTGGGCGGTGTCTCGACAGCTTTCGATTTCCATTCGAGACTCCTCGTAAGCGGATGGAATAATATTCCATAGTAAAGGAAAAAGCGATTTCCTCGGGAAATACGCAAAAAAATTTCTCGTGCCATTTTGTGAATAACACATATGTACTGTTGCTGCAGGCGATAGAAAAACTCGAGAAAAGAGCCACAGGGACGAGAATTCATGAATTTTCATGGATTACGCTATGCCGATAAAAATGCACAAAGAGAATCCGGTAGATGGATTGGCAATTTCAACGCATTCGGGACTCCAGTAAATAAGTGCTGTTTGTCCCCATTTTGAGACAAATACCATTTTACAAAAAAAAATACGACAATAAATTCACAATGAACCGATTTTTTTTTAAATCACTATTTTATTACCTCGTCGTCTGTATACTATATTTATGGTGTGTACAGTCTGAGTCTTTTAAGGAACACAGTCTATTTTTCAGAATGTGTTATAGACTTTTTAAAATTCTGGAAAAATTCTGAGTTGCTTTTTGAAGTATTTAGTATACATGATTAAAAGTTGCCAACGTCAAAAGTTTCAAAGTTTCAAACTCAAACTCATCTATCAGCTCACTCCCAAAACGCAGTATACAATTTTTCTTCTAATTTTTTTAAATTGATTAGTTTAAGTGATAAAAAATGTTTAAATTATTGTTAAAATATGCTCAAGTTGATAATTGATAATCAAACTAAGACTAAAAATTGGCAACTTTTTAACAAAAGCCAGAGCCTGGTTTTTATGAATTTAATGCAATGAATTTACTTTTTGCTGGGATTGTCTGTCCTATACATCCTTAAAAAACCCAATGTACATACGGAGTGTTAATTTTCCCTCGTTTTATTTTACTCCACAATTTCCACGACATATATATCACATTTTTATACATCGGTTTACATTCGTTTCGTTCGAATTTGCTCAAAAAGTAATTGTACAGGTAAATCACGCGCAAAATTCTCTACTCGTTTAATTACGATTTATAATTTCCCATATATCCACAAATCTAAAAAATCCGATAATACATTGACGCCTATAGTATATTTTATTCGCTTTTATCAAAAAGTAATTTTCCACCTGAATTGTACGTGATCAATTTCGATTTTGATTCCTCTCGTTTAATTTCGATATTCATTGTCTGTGAAACATTCCATTCGTTCTTTATTCATTATAATTTGCAAAAAGTGGACACAGGACGAAGAGTTATTTTGAAAATCCAATCTTATTAAAATTAAACAATAAAGGGATGAGTATTTTGAAATAAAAGCATAAATTTTCGATGCACGAGTTTGCGAAGCACGAAATGGATTTTTAAATATGAAAATGATAAAAACAAAGGAACAGTGCGAGTGTTGGTGCACGAAAGCAGCTAAAAAGGAGTGTATAAAGGTGTGCGAGTGTGTGTGTGCTTGTGGGACGTACGCGAGGGCTTTTTACATATTCAATACGTGACCTCATTTTACGATATCCTACCAGTTTACCCTCAGTCTTCCCGACCCTCCTTTATATCTTTCTCTCACAGTAACAACCTCCAAAGGCTTTTACAACTCTCGATTTACGACATTTTTCAAGATTTTTATTTTTTTTTTCAGCTCAAAAGTACAGCAGCGTCCTTTTTAATCCTGTTTTATATCCCTCATTAATTCCCAGTGTCATCCCTTATTTGATCCACCTATATGAAATTGATTAATCGATAAACATTTTTCTTACAATGAAAGAAAAAATTTTCAACCATTTTCAAGTCAAGCTTTGAAATATTATAAACCAACGATGTATTCGTCTGGGAAGGAACGAAATGATTCCCTACACATTTTATGCACATTATGTTGAGAGCTCACAAATGAGATTTTTTATACGAGACTGTTCAGGAGCTGAAGTATTCATGATGAGAGTATCGATAAAAAAAGCATCTCTCGCTTCCCTCGAGAAGAAATTTTAAACGTCAATTTCACGCTAAAACCTGGAAACGATGCCATCGAGCAAGTATACTAAATGAATGAACTCTTTAAAATATTAAAACTTTTCTCGAGAGCTATATTCTCATTAAATATATATATCTACATGCTTTACTAATGTATTTTTTAAATTTTTTATTCGATAAGGTCCAAGTTTTTATTGGCAATAAAAATAAATAAGTATTTGTTTTCTTTTGAAAAACGATATGCATATATTTATTTAAATATACTTTTTTTGAAAAATATATAAAATTACGAAAAAAACACAGTTCAATTAATTTTTACTTCGATAAGCTCCAAGTTTTAATTGGCAATAAATATATTAATTATTTGTTTTATTTTTAAAAATAATGTGCGTATATTTATTTAAATATACTTTTTTAGAAAAATAAAAAATAAAATACGAGAAGGCGCATTTTTTATTCGAAAAGCTCCAAGTTTTATAATATGCTTCTTTAAATGTACTTTTTGAAAAATATAAAAAAATAGGCACATTTTGCATATTTGAAAAATGTTCTTTCATTTTCTGTCGAACAACGAAATAATTTTAAGTGACTTAATCATTAATGATCGCGAATAAAAGCGCACGCAGTCGTCATCCATTGTGAATAATTAGTCCGATTGAATGTAAACGAACGTAAAATTCAATATGGCTTCACGAGCCGTTATATCGCGTGTTAGTGCATTCCGACTATTTCAATCTTTCCTTCCAGAGTTGTATATTTAGAGTCAAGAGGGTCGAGTGGATTCCTATTGTCTGGCATAATGGAGCTTTCATGGACACTGTTGTTCGCTCAGCGTGTATCATAATATACTGCATTGTCTGACTGAAACACGGCTTGACTACTGCCTCGTTTAATCCGCAGCGACCAATATCGAGCAGACACTGCTCCTTGCTCCGAGAATTACTGACGAAAAAGTCAAACGCGAAATACCATTTCATCGTAACTGCTTCCTAATTATGAAATATTAATCATCAACGAAGAAGCATACTCGCCATTTCTATAATCTTAGGACAATGATATTGAATATTTTATTTTTAAGTCTATTCAGATTGAAATAATTGAAACAATGAAATAATGTGCATTTTTACATAATTGTAGATTTGATGCACAGAAGTGAATATCATTTGTGAGAATTTATTATTTCTCACAAAATATTGATGTTAAACGATATGTTAGCTGTAAATATTTATATTCGTCATTACAAATGACTCAATTATAATAAGCAGCAATAAGATGAATATGCCAGAGACATGATTTTCCACAAAAAAAATAGAAGTATAATGTATTATTGTATATTATATTAAAGTATTTATTTTTATTTATATTAGGATAAACTTAATTTTGGTAGCCAAAATTCTTGCTCCGAACCATCATACACTTTCCTTACTTGGCTACTTTTTTTTATTTTTGAAAAACATTTTTATAACTTGTATTAATAAATGTTATAGCAAATTTTATAATCGTTGAAAAATTTTATTTGATGATATTTTTATTTAAACGTTCTAGGTTCAATAACCATGATTCGAATATTATGTCCAAACTTTATTGGAGATACTGTTCCTGACCAAAGTGAGATTTTCATGATGAATTGGTGAAATTGGAACTACATATTTTTGCCATGAACTTATCAGTTTTTCACTGTTAGCTGCAATATCAATTTACAATTTAAACACACCTTTCAAGTAGTTTTGACATTTACTATCGTTCAAACATTATTTTTCAAAATTGCAATTTATTGTCACAGACATATGAAATAACTTTGATATCGATATACCACAAGTAATTATTTATATTCAGGAAAAATTTATACATTTTCCATAAGAAGCTACATATGTTTAAATAAATAAAAAATTCAGAGACTAATAGCTCTAAAAAGATTGAATAAATCAAAACAATTTTTCATGCATTCTAAACTAATTTAGATTTAGTCACTTACAATGAGCTTGCACCAATTGGTGGTGAAAACTTGAACTAATGACATTGGATAAATTGGTAGATCATCAGTAATTAAAATACAGGAATGTTAATCATGTTTTTATCTGTGGGTTATTATTAGTCACGATAAAATAATTAGTTGAATATTATTCATATTCATATCTGTGATTTCTGTGGTTTATTTGTCAGGATAAAATAATTAGTCCTAACGACTCACATGAGGACTGATAGATCTCAAATCATCTTCAGAGGAAAATTGGAACGAATTATCATTTGAAATGAGCTCAGTAGTATAATGCAACGCTGAAGCTTAAGGTAGTTCTATTAAAAAATCGTTTTCTTAGGATTTTGTTAAAAATTTGCAGAAACCTTCTTTGATACAATGTGCAATTGTATATTAAATTTTAAGAGGTTTCACTATGTATAACTCGAGATATTTATTGTCAAAAATTACTATTTTCTGCAGTTTCCCATAAGAGCACACGTTACATATTGCGATCTTCAACTTTAAATATTTTGACTTCTGCGTAATGGAACTTATCGTACTGCAAAGAAGCTTCCTCAAATTTTAAGAAAAAATCCTAAGATTATGATTTTTCTAATTTTCATACATACGTAACAAGTACAAGTAATCTTGGATGACCTTGATTTTTGAGTATGTTGTTCTTGAAATAATTTGCAACAACTTTTCTTAATAAAATTAAGCTCAAAAACCACATGGTATAGAGATAAATTGAGATAAAAACTTTTGATTTGACTGTACCTATAAAACTACCTTATGATGCCTTTTTTCCTTCAACAAAATTGCATTTTTCGAGATTGATACCAGCCCAGTCATAAATTATACATGTATTTACCATCCATTACTACATATGACTGGATATCATGATCCTCTTATGGCCGCCATGTTTTTTAAGCTCCGCCCATTCGACAGATCCCAATAATTATATCAAGATTTCGAATAACATTCAAGATCATAGTACAAACTATAAATAATCGTATATATTATTAAAAATAATTATTGTGTCGATATTTGTTGAGGAAGTTGCGACATAATGGGATGAATGGGCATTGCAAACGAGGAAAGAGGGAATCACATTCAGGATGGAATTAAAGTCAGTAATTTGATTCCCGTCGACGGAAGTTCTTTGGCTGATAAGCAGCCGTTGCAATTAAACGTAGTTATTCACAAGCACGCCTCACGGGAGCTAGTCGCACATTTTCACCTCTCAATGCCTGGAGTCATATTGAACGAGCAACTAAATTTGCCCAAATTTTCCGTAGCTACTGATTTCATTCGTGGAAATTTAATCCGAACGAATATTAATTAGAAAGCTCCTCGCAATTTCGCGCAGTATCTTTGTCTCGATTTTAAATTTTATCCAGGCAATTTCGAAAATTGAAAACTTGATGGAAAACTCACCTCTTCCCATACAAGCTGTTTACTAACTCCAGGCCGTAGATTCATTATCTTCAATTCGGCTGCTTTCAGCAAACCGTCCTGAGTAAATTCGACGTTCGGTTTTCCCTGTTCTCCTTCGACGGACACATTTTTTAGATATCTGCGAAAAAAAAAATTACAGAGATTAAAATATGCTCTACCAATTTTATTTTTATTATGAAAAAATAAATTTTTTTATTAAAAAAATTAAATTTGTTTATTTAAAAAATTACGGTCTATTACCCGTTGTGAGCCTCGTCTAGGAAACGTAACTAACATTTTTATTAGAATTGTTTGAATTGAATTCTAAAATTTAATTCTACAATTTTATTTATTGCCGCTTTATACTAACGTTTAATTTTTACATGTAACGTTTTAGTTTTTTATTCGTTTTGAGTGCTCTAATATACGTGAAAAAAATCTACTCGTTGTATCATTAACTGGTAAGTTCATTTAATAAATAATTATACTATCAATTAAATAAAATTTGTTTATGATTTTCTGTAGTTTTCCTATTAATTTACCGGCATATTTACGTCCGTTCATATTAACCTTTTTTGCTAATAAAAATAATTGTAATAACGAAAATTATAACGATAACATTCGAACAAATTTTTCAGTAATAACAAAAGCTCTAAATGTAATTCATAATTATGATTATATATTGCCAATAACTTTAATAATAATATTTTATTTGACATTATAGTTTATTATTTTTCGCAATAAATAAACTGTAAATATTTTCATATTATTTTATGGTCTTTTTCTTATTTTTAATTAATAATAATAGTGATTGTGAATTTCATCTTGATGCATACTCTTTTAGATTACTTTTAATGGGCTTGCAATGTCCTTTCGACATGTAAAATTTCATTTAATAAATTAAAATAGAATTTCTATGTGTACAAAATTGATGATTCTGACAGTTGTAGAGCAGGCTTATACAGGGTAGTCTGGCAAAAAACGCGAAAAAGTAACTATAAGTGAGGGAAGTTGTTTCGCGTCAGAAACTCCTGATTGATGGGAAGAGCTTATTAGAGGTAGACTTATGACGGGTATTCGACTGTAATATTTTTTATTTAAAAAATAAAATGTTTTTTAACAAACAAATAAAAAATTTTTTAATGAAATAAATTTATTTAAAAAATTTAATTTTTTTTAATGAAAAAAATTTCTTTTTCACGTGCATTTTGACAAATGATTAAAATAAATAATAAATTAATGATAGAGAGAAAGAAGAAAAAATGTTACTTGAAAAATCGTTCGCCCGTGTTCCAGCGTGACTCGCCCACTCCTTCGCAACTGAGGGCCGTGTGGAGGGAGTAATTATGGTTCTTCGTGTCGTTGACGAAATCCTCGACACCGTAGGCGTAAACTTTAATCGCAGTGGCAATCTCGTTTACGAGGCTGGCGCTGCTCGTGTCAAAGTGTACGCCTGGAATGAGCAACAATGGGTGTTAAAGCGAGAGGAAGCAAAAAAGAAAAAGACAGCGGTCGGATTGAAAAGGGAAAAAAGCTCGAGTATAGTGCGGTGATGAAAAGATTCACAGGCTCGCTTAAAGACACGGTATTATAAAAGCGTGGGCGACCGGAGTGTCCGAGCTCGCGGCAGGCAAGGATTTAACGCCGAACGTCGAGCTTTAAGAGCTTTCAGAGTGGATTTTCTACCCTGGGGGCACCCACAATCGAATAATGCACTCCGGAAATTTTTAACCCTTGGATAATCCTCAACCAGAATGACGTTTCCGCCTTCTTTTTGTTCCCCTCGATCGGAGACACTTTTTTAACGTCAGCTTTCTGCTGTCAGACTGTAAATGTATTTTTCTCTAGATTTAGTTCCGGAGATTTGATTTTTTTTTAGGGACTTCTGTACGAATCCAACGTCGGAAATAAGACGTGATATATAAAGTGATAATCATTTGCAGAATAAATGAAATAAAAATGTATTAGAACATTCTATATTATATTTTGATATGTACATTGGAAGTATGAAATTGATTGATGCCAGAGCACATGTATATTTTCATTGTTATTTTATTTTCTTGTATTGTGATGATTTTCTTGATATTGTAAAGTATTAATTAATTATTTTACAATTAAGTATATTTTAGGACTGAATTAAGATTAATCCAGGAATAAGAATTTTTTTATAAATCAATGATAAACCACAGGATGTGCGAAAATATATTAAGAACCATAATTATCACTACAAGTTTTCAGCTTATAGTAAAAAGACTCACTATACTCTTTCGTTCAAGATAGGAGTGGCGTGAGAATCGTTTGATACAAAATTTCTTGAAAATTTGCACAAATATTTTTCGAAGTCATGTTAAAATTTATGTCGAATTTTATGAAACTTTACAATTTAGTAATTGAGATATTAATTGCTGAAAATGGTCGCATTTTTAAAACTCTCATAAGAGCCCATGTTAAGGTACAGTACTATCAAAATATCGTTTTCTTAGGATTTTATTAAAAATTTGCAAAACCTTCTTTGATACAATGTGCAATTGTATATTAAATTTTTAGAGGATTCACTACGAAGAACTCGAGATATTTATTGTCAAAAATCACTATCTTCTGTAATCTCCCATAAGAGCATGTGTTAAATATTGCGATCTTTAACTCTTGATATCCTGACTTCTGGATAGTGGAACTTGTTGAAATTTTGTACAGCTCTTTATTATACTTCAAAGAATTTTCCTTGAGTTTTTAAAAAAAATTCTAAGATTATGATTCTTTTTTAATTTTCATATATATACGTAACAAAAACAGGTCACCTTGGATGATCTTGAATTTTAAGCATGTTGTTCTTGAAACAATTAGTAACAACGTTTCTTAATAAACTTGAGCTCAAAAACTACATGGAATAAAAATAAATTAAGATAAAAACTTTTGATTTGACTGTACTGATAGAAATACCTTAAAAGTGGCAATTAAAAAAAATATATATCTCAATCACTACATAGTAAAATCTCTTTACATTTTGCATACTTGTTAATATGATGTCAAAGAAGATCAGTATAAATTTTAGGAAATTCTGTGTCAAAAATTTTCAAATGATGATTTTACATTTATTTAACACGTACGTTTGTAATACACATGTATTGTTTCTCTGGCAAAGATTTTAGCATATCAATGCAAATCAGGACAAGTGACGTTATCAAATTGGGGATGTATGATGATAATGAGACGAATTTTTTAATCATGACCTATTGAAAGGGTATTTGTCGGATTGAAGTTATTCAGTGATTTTTAGAAACATATTGTGATAACCTTTTGAAGTTCATGATTAAAAAATTCGTTCCATTATCATACATCCTCAATTTAATAATTTAATTTTATCCCGATTTGCATTATTGATATGCTAAAATATTTGCTATGGAAACAATTATAATCCGATCGGATTGAATCTAGATTCATTCGAAAGCTTATTAAATTTATTCGAATGTACTTTTTTTAAATTAAAAAAATCGGACAATTTGGCCGAAAAATATTCTAAAAACCATCAGGTATCCCAATATTAATGCCCCTTACAGCAGTACCTTTTTATAATAATAATGTAAAAATAAAATAACAGTAAAAGAAAAAAAATTACCAAGCATTCCAACAGGAAATTGATTAAGTGGCTGAAGATTTTCGATGACACTCTGCGTAACGACCCAGACGTAATTTTCACCGGTTATCTTGTACTCCCTGGCGTCGGACAAGATCTGAGCTGCTTCCTCTCTGGTCGAGTACAGGAGCATAACTCGCGACTCGCTGTTTACGAGTTCGACGAGATCGTCCTTTTTCGTAACTAGCACAGCGTTGAGAATGGTGAATTTGAAGGTATCCTGCATTTCGGAAATTCTTTCCCGAACCGCCTGAATGAAATCGTCGTGGCCAGCAATCTGGGACGTGACTATGCTGAACTGGTGCCACTTGTAACGCTCGAGAATACTCAGCATCGCCGCAGTCTGATGCTCCAGGGAAGGCGCCAGTTGCAGCTGCAAGCTGCTCTGGGACGCTCTCTGCGAAAACGCAACGGACCTCGCTCAGCCGTGAATAATCGACCGAACGATATCTCCACCTCGCTCTGTTTGCTTTCTCGAATTAAATTTAATTGGGAGCCCTGGTGCTCAATCGAGCGAGCCAAACAGCCCCGAGAGCTCGTCTTATTCGTCGGCAAAGGACACCAGGGACGCGCTATCCCAAAAAAATCTCGTCGCTTTTTTTCCAAGAGAGCGCAAATCCATTTCGCGCGATTCTTTTTTTAATTTCATAAGTATGTATAGGGGAAGGGGGAGGGCAAGACGGGCCCCTTATGAAAAAAATGCTTATTGAAACCTCAGTTTTTTTCACTAGTTTCACTTTTTTTTAGTCCCTTGTGAAATATTTGGTGTTACTTTGTTGTGACGACTATAAATTTAAAAAACGAAAAATGTGAGGCATAATAGGCCCTCCACCCCAAAAAAATTATATAATGTGAGTTTTTTTTTATATCATTCCGAAGATATTAAATGTGTATCCGCCAGAAAATTACGTTAGTCATTTTTTTTGGAGTATCCTAATATAAATATCATTGACAGAATAAAGTTATTGTTTTTCTTCAAAATTTATTTTTACTTCTGCAGAAAAAAATGTCTTATTCAGAGAGACAAATCTTTTACAATTGAAAAAACTAATCAAATTTGTATTTCGTAAGTAGAGATTGAAAGTGATGTGTAGTAAAGAAAATGTTTTGTAGTTCATCGAGTCAAAATATTCTTTTATTTGAAAAAGAAAAAAAAATTGAGTAACTTTTTCAAATATTTGAATCATTAGAGTATAAATAAACTATAATATACTTTGGATGAAGAATAAAATAAATTGTAAAAGTTCTTTCTCAATTGCAGCAAAAAGTTCTATATACTTATTAAAAATTTCAAAATTTCAAATATTAATGACATATTTATATGAATTTTATATGATTTATTTATAGTATGTATATTATTAAATAAAGCGAAATTGTGGAAGGAAAAATACAGATATTTTTTCAAACGAAAAATTCCTATTAAAAAAGAAAAGCCATTTCGAGTGACTTTTTTTGCAATAAATATGAATAAAAATATCGAAATAAGTATTTTGGATAAAGAATAAAATTTATGAATAAAGACTTATTGTTCTGTCTAGTATGATTACTGTATAGATATTGAGAATAATTTTACAATACGGAAATGTAGTAAAATTAACAAGCGTTCCTTAAAAGTTTAGTAAATAGGTGTAATTTTGAAATATCTTACCCTCTCGAGACCTGAGTTGTCTGCATTCCATGCGATTACGGGAATTCCCAGGTAGCCCGCTAACTGAAGGAAATACTGTGCACTCGCTGTACTACGACCGTACTGCTCGTAGTTCATGAGATAGAGAATTGCCGAGACATTGGCAGTCAAAAAATGTTCGCACAACGAACGAAGGATGTCTGCCAACAAAAAAAAACCAACAATAAAAATAAAATATTTTTTTATTTTCAAGGATGAACTCAATTAAGGTAATTCTATCGATATAGTCAAATTAAAAATTTTTATATCAGTTTATCTCGATACCAAATGGTTTTTGAGCTTAAGTTAATTAAGAAAAGTTCTTGTAAATTGTTTCAAGAACAACATACTCAAAATTCAAGGTCATTCGAGTGATCTGTACTTGTTACGTATGTATGAAAATTTAAAAAATCATCATCTTAGAATTTTTTGGAAAAACTAAAGGAAGCTTCTTTGAAGTACAATAAGAGCTGTATAAAATTTCAACAAGTTCCACTAGCCAGAAGTCAAGATATTTAGAGTCAAAGATCGCAATATTTAACATATGCTCTGATGGGAGATTGCAGAAAATAGTGATTTTTGACAATAAATATCTCGAGTTCTACGCAGTGAAACCTCTTAAAATTAAATATACAATTGCATATTGTAGCAAAGAAGATTTTTGCAAATTTTTCACAAATCTTAAGAAAATCCTAAGAAAACGATTTTTTGATAGGACTACCTTAAAATACTGTGTAGCATATTATCATTTTTGAGCTTAAGTTTATTAAGAGAAAGTTGTTGCAAATCGATTCAAGAACAATATACTCAAAATTTAAAGTCTTCTAGGGTGACCTGTATTTGTTATATGTATACCTAAGAAAAGCATGAATAATAAAGTAATGAGATTTTTATTTAAAAAACTGAGGAAAACTTCTCTGAAGTTCTATAAAGAATCTTGCAAAAATTTCAACAAACTTCACCGTCCAGAAGTCAAGATATTATTAAAAATGCAATATTTAATACGTGCTCCTGCATGGGAGAGGCAGAAAATTGTAAATTTTAACAATAAATATCTCGATATCTACACAGTAAAACCTTCTAAAATTTGATACACATACCTAGATCATATCAAAGAAATTTTGCACAAATTTTCAACGAAATCCCATAATTATGATTTAGTACTAAAACTACTTTAAAATGGATTTCATATTTTGAAAATAATATTTTCCTATATTTGTCAAATCCATTTTATTCAAAAAAAATAACACATTTTCAAGTTTTATTCCTTTATCAAAAGTACGCCTCGGGTATTCGTTTTCGCAAAAAAAAAGGCTCGAGTCAGATGTGAGAAGTATGTGACGTGGGTTCGAAGCGAAGGAAAGGGTGCGAGGGACGGCCTCGAAGACGCTGTTGGTTTGAAGATTAGACGTCCGTGAATTACCGACGATTTATTGCGCGGCAGCTCGGCGCTCTGCAGGGTAAAGCACGACAAATCTGGCAAACGTGGCCCATTACAATGCCGGGAGATAAAAAGAAAAAAAATAATAGCCGAGAGAAATAAATTATTATGAAAATATCTCAGGAACCCAAAGATATTATTTATCACATTCGTCCAATTTGTATGGATCTCCTTCATGTTTTCTCATCTGAACTACTGAACGTTTTTTTTTTCAGTCGCGTTCAAAACAGAGATATGGGATTTGTAATTTTAATACACACAGCAGCGATTTGTCATTGGTACAAGAAATAATGAAGTTTGCCAAAATATACGACCGGAAAGAAAGGTGAATTCTGAATTTATTTCCGTTACTTTTTGAGGAGGTATTCACGAAAGTATAAAAATGAATTGTTGGTATTGATTTTTTTTTACAATATAGAGTATTAATCCAGTTTTTTTAAAGCTAAATTTCAAGTATCATTATCGATAAAATAAGCAAAAATTATCCTATCCAAGTATGTTCGACATAAACCAGAGTCTTATGGGAAACCATGAGAATGTGCTCTTTTATCAAAAAAAAAATTTAGAATGAACTTTTGAACAATCTAAAATATCTCATGTGTTCATTAGCATGTAAGAATTAATTATTTTATCGTAAAAATATATGATCAACGAATTTTTAAGAGAATTATTTAATTATAACATCGAATATGACACTTATACATGAGTAAATAATACAAGTCAAATTATAATCTAAAAACGAAAAACACTTTTTAACTATTAGTATTATATCAATCTTTTATATTTCAAAATAAGTATATTTAATATAAAATATTTATTCAGTCATAAATTTATTCAATTTACGCCTTATTTAAAAATATGTCAAATAGTATCTCATTTGATAAGTACGTATCGCTGATACTTTAAGAACGTTTATACAAAATGTTAATATAAGGTAATCTCGTAAAAAATAAATTTTGACAAATTTTATTAAAAATCTGCACAAATCTTCTTGCATATGATTGAATATGTGGATCAAATTTTTAAAGCACAGCTCGATACTTTTCTGAGAAATAAAAAATTTTCAATGGATGATCCCTATTTCATCAATGGTACAATAAATATCATTTATAAAAAAATTTTCATTTCTCATAGAAATGTATCGAGCTTTGCCCATCCCTGCTTTTGCCACGTAGAAGTTAAGTTAGAGATCACAATTTTTGGTGCTCTTCCATAAGAGCACGTGTTAAATGTTAAATGTTACGATGTTCAACATTATATATTTTAACTACTAGATGGTGAAAGTTCTTGAATTTTTGTCCAGATTTTTATATAATATCAAAGAAACTTTATTTATTTTCTTCAAAAAAATCTAACATAAAGTTATTTTTCATAATTTTTAAAATTATGTAGCAAGTTTACCTGACATTGAATGAGCTTAATTTTCAAGTATGTTGTTCTTTAGTCAATTTGTAGAAAACTTTTCGTAATGAACTTAATCTCACAAATTACATTGAACGTCAGAAAAACCGAGATGAATATTTTTTAGTTGATTGTACCAAGAGAACTACCATAAAGAAAAATCTATATTTCTAATACTTGACGAGATCAATTTTAATCAATTTTAATCAATTTTAGGAAACTCGACAAGTATATTTTATTCCAAAGGATTTTTCATAAATTTTTTCTTCAACAGTTTTTTACTGTACATCGTATTACTCCAAGACAGACTCTTTAAATTTTAATAGTTATATACAATCACTCTTAAATTTTATTTTTGGTATTTAAAAAATCAAGACTCATTTACATCAGCATTATCTACTTGGTGTGAATATAGTCTGTTAAAAAAATAGAGCACGTAAAAAAGTGTTAAATTTGTCTCGAAAGAATACCTTAACCTAAAAAATAAATTGACCTTGCAAATAAAAATCTTTTTTTTTAAGTGAAGTTTTTTTAATCGTATAAAATGTTTGCACGGGAGTAACGGAAGTTGAAAGACAGCACTGTGCTACCACGTCAAATTTGCTCGCAGATCGTGTGGAGATTTGCAAAAAACGATGAGCACGCGTAAACAAACCGAGCGTAAACAAAACAATGCCAGAGGGATTTTGGTGTTTACACGATGCCTTGCGCAACGGAGACGCTATACGTGCTAGGATTCCATTTATCTTCCGCAGGTAAATGAATGAACATTTTCAAGTGACTCAACAAACTCGTGTTCCGATTGATCACCAGATTGCGATGGCTCTAACTTCGATTACTCAAGAACATTTCGACACCGTATGTAGAAAATAAAAAAATCAATCGGCGTTTGCCTTTTCTTGAATAGAAAAAAAAATTACATGAAGAAAAACAACGTGTGGATATTTTATTTATTTTTGCTCGTATATTTTTATTTGTTGTCTTATTCAGTCAAATGAAAAGTTTTTATTTCAATTTATCTCCATACCATGTGCTTTTTGAGCTTAAGTCAACTAAGAAAAGTTGTTGCAAATTGTTTCAAGAACAACATACTCAAAATTCAAGGTCATCCAAGGTCACCTGTACTTGTTATGTATGTATGAAAATTAAAAAATCACAATCTTAGGATTTTTTTGAAAAACTTGAGGAAACTTCTTTGAAGTGCAATAAAGAGCTGTCCAATAAAATTTTAAGAAGTTCCATTACCCAGAAGTCAAGATATCAAGAGTCAAAGATCGCAATATTTAACACGTGCTCTTATGAGAGACTACAGATGATGACTTCTGGATTATGAAACTTCTTGAACTTTTGCAATACTCTTTGTATTCTATTAAAAAATACTATTTTTGTTAAAAAAATCCTACGAAATTTAAAAAATGCCTTAAAATATTTATCATATTTTACAAAATTCAAGAAATTTACCTTAGTGAAATTTACTTTAGTGATGAGTTTGCGTTTACGTAAAATGTACGTAAAAAAACTAAAAATAAGTAAAATCATATACAGTTTTTTTGCAATAATGAATGAAATTTTGTTTTTTTTGCATCCATCTCTTTTAAAATAGTAATTACTGCATATGTAATATTATCATTGAATAATTTAATAAAAATTTCGATGATCATATATTTTTGTAGTAAATAATTAAACCTCGTACACTAATGTATACATGAGATATTTAAGATTTTTTAAAATTTCCCTCTAAATATATTTTTTTCGATCGAAGAGTGGATGCTAACAGTTTCTCATAAGACTCTGGCTTATGTCTAACATACTTTTTCGGAATAATTTTCGCTTATTTTATCGATAATGGTACTTAAAATTTAGCTATTGAAAAATTGAATTAATACTCTACATCGTAAAAAAAATTCAATAGGAAAAATTCAATTTCGTACTTTCGTTAATACATGTTAAGATTATGAGAGTAACTTCAGATTTTTCTTTCAAACTACCTTAAGATTAAAAACTACGCTCAACTAAGAAAAACTGATTTTAAAAATTGGATTGCCTCTATATAGCGAGACAACTACTTTCATTGGAGAAGATTGCTTTTCAGAAATATTAAAAATTTATTCGAACCAATTTTCTATGGTCTCTTTCATATACAGCCAAATTTATATTCGTTAAAGAAATGTTCTTTTTATGAATTTAAGGGTTGTATACGAAAGTTGTTCGAAATATTTTTTTGCAGTTTAGGGTAACGTGTTTCGAATTTTACGAGATGGTCTCTCAGTTATGTGTCAATATACATTCACCACATTCCGGAAATATATTATGTTGAAAGAACTTTTAGTACCCAAAAGCTAGTAAAAGTCTCTTAGGATCCTTCCAGCTGGTCTCGTATCCGATGAACATTATCGCTGCAGGCAAAATATCTTTTGAGCTTACCAAACTGCTCCAACAGAATTTCACAAAGTGAAGAGTCTATCTTCAGAATTTTGATTCTGATGTTCACCCATGAATCTTGCACCCTTTTGTTTTCTCATTTACGTTTATATTCAAGAGCATGAAAGGAGAAATTTCCCAATAAAAATTTTATTTCTCTTTCATTAAAGTAGTTCTAGCAGTACAGTCAATTCAAAAGTTTTTTTTCTTAATTTATCTCTGTATACCACATGATTTTTGAGCTTAAGTTTATTAAGAAAATTTGTTACAAATCGATTGAAGAACAACATGCTCAAAATTCAAAGTCATCCAAGGTAACCTGTGCTCGTTATATACCTATGAAAATCATGAATAATAAAGTTATGAGATTTTTATTTAAAAACTGAGGAAAATTTCTTTTAGGTACCATAAATAATTGTGCAAAATTTCAACAAGCTTCACCGTCCAGAAGTCAAAATATTTAGGGTTAAAAATTGCAATATTTTTGTATATTATATATTGTGCTCTTATGAAGAGTGCAGAAAATTGTGATTTTTAATAACGAATGTTTCGATATCGACACAGTGAAATCTTTTAAAATTTGATACACGTACGTAGATCATATCAAAGAAGTTTTGCACAAATTTTCAACAAAATCCCATAACTATGATTTTGTGCTAGAACTACACCTTAATTTTTATGAAGCAAACGATAAAGCAAAAAATACTAAAATATCGTATCATTGATGTTATTGAGATAAAAAAATTATATTTATAAACACAGATAAAAAAAAACAAAAAGCCCAAAAGTTTTAAAGAAACGCTGCAAAAGAATAATCAAGTTATCGCAAACTTTGACTTGTGGAATGATTCGCTGGAACGAACGAGCTCCAATGAGATCGTATTTGAGCTGATGCGATATCTCAGTCGTACTTCGTATACTGAAGTTTTCGATGGAGTTGGAAACTCGACGGAAATAAGGTCTGAGGAAGTCCGTTAATGAAGTGTACCCTCGGGATATTTTATCAAGAAGCAGACACCATTCTTTGAGAATTTCTATGCCCTGCTGGCCCTGTAGTTCTCTTTTTTTTCATTCATTTTTCCAAAAACTTTTTTTTTTTATATCTTCTGGCGTAATCAGGAATAATTTTGTGTAGTTGTTTTTTCACTTCCACGAGAATTCTATTCACAAAAACTGAGCATTTAAGACCCTAGTCTTTGTTCGTTGATGACATCAACTGTCGATATTGATAAATTTATCAATCATTACAATAATTCATAATATATATAATTTTCTATTAGCAATCTTGAATTATTTCAAAATAATTACAAAACAATTATCATAATAAAATTCTTACAAAATAAATAATTCACTCCATCAACAAATCATATCCATAATATTATAATTAATTGTAAGATAAGTGTAATGATAACGAATTCAGATTTTTAATATTTCACTACCAGTAATAATTACAATTATTACAAAAAATTGCAATACAATATTCATTGTAAACGTCTTATAGAATAAATAATTTAATTCCACTGGTAAATCATATTCACAATTTTGTCTGATCAACACTGGATTTTTCCCTTTTGACAAAATTTTCACATCAAATTCATAGTGTCGTGTAGAAATTTTGTTCATTATACGCAATTCTACGTAAATTATGGACATCGAATTTCAGAGTTAAGTTTTTATCAAATTCAGTGGGGAACGTTAATTTTGAACCTTATTTTTATCGTACTAAAAGGAATAGCGATACTCTAGTTTGGTGTATACAGCGCATGATTCGGGAGCTCGGCGCGAACATTACTCACTGCAAAATACCTCTGTCCGTTGCAAACTCTGATAACCGAACACATATATTCTCTATCTCTTATATGAAGACAACATATCACCAAATTTCAACGAAAGTTTCGACGTTAATTGAATTTTATGATTCACTTAGAATTCGAGAATAGAGGAGGGAAATTCCGTAATATGCCGAAATAAACGTACATTTAATACGTGTTAACCGTAAAAACAAAATTTTTAAATCGTGTTAAAAAACAATCTGAATAATGTTATTTTGTTTGCAATAATAGATTTTACGAAGGAAAGTCAAAGTTTTCCAGCGACACAAGTCTGAATTATGTGCAATCATCAGGAGCAGAGTTATGATCGATCAAAATTTAAAATCTCACTTTTCACTCAGCTGATGATAATTAATTTTAAAAAAATTATTGTAATTTTATATTATGTATATTTTAATTTATGAAAAATACATATAAAATAATAATATAGAATAATTATAATTTTTTTCAAATTGTTAAAAATCATGATACTGATTTTATATTTTTCCCGAGAATCCTACTTAAAAAGTTTCGGGTGGTTATACAAAAGATAAAGAGTGAACTGTGTTATAATTGCTTCAGTATATTTGAATCTTATTCAACAATTACAAGTGTTGTTTCTCTTCGATGGTTCGGAAAAGACAGATTAAAATTTTCATTTACAAGCATATAGTGGAAAAATTGACGACTGAAACTAAAAGTAGGGGTAAAATAAGAAAGTGGGTGGAGCATTGTCAGAAAACACCAGAACCATTGAAAGACGTTGCCTCAAAAACTTATTTACACATTTTCTTTCCCACGCGAACAAACGCATCATAAAATAATAAATGAATTCAGAAGAAGAAAAACAGAAGTATTCTGAACCTGGATTAATGAAAATAGATTGAAAATTTTGAATCGTAAAATATTCGAAATGGGAAATAACGCAAAATAAAAAGGACATATTTTTCACATGGTTAATTTTCTTTTTTTCCTACTTTACAACAGGGTTGTGAGTAATGCATTCTTTTTTCGTAATGCATTACGTTTTCATTACTCATTACTGACAGTAATGTGTAATGGAATATTCACCATTGCCCAT